>JARCZZ010006965.1:5310-21062 GCA_030323915.1 Brotogeris chrysoptera | reverse complement strand
GCCAGGGAGGAGGGGAAGCCGGGAGGAAGCAGAGACAGGACACCTGACCCAAACTGACCAAAGAGGTTATTCCGTACTACAGCACATCATGTCCAGGATGTGAAAAGGGAGGGCAGAGACCCGAAGGGTGTGCTGGTGCACTGGGGGGTTCGCTGCTGGGGGTGCACTGGCTGGGTCGGGCTTGGTGGGCACTTGTATTCTCTTTCTTTGTACTTCTCTTGTCATTGTTATTACTGGTGGTAGCAGTAGTGATTTGTGTTATACCTCAGTTACTAAACTGTTCTTATCTCAACCTGTGCAAGTTGCATTCTTTCGAGTCTCCTCCCCATTTCCCCGGGATTGGGGGAAGAAAGAGAGAGGAGTGAGTGAGCGAGTGACTTCATGAGGCTTAAACCATGACAGAATTCTTGAGCAAAATTTGGTTAATATTTTCTTTTCATTATTCTAATCAAACTGTTCTGCCCTTTTCATTGTCTTAGGTCATTGTTGATGAATGACAGAAAAGTGGCTTGAGTGCTGCTTCCCAAATTGAGATGTTTTTCAGTGGGCGAGATCATACATTTGCTGAATTTAAAGCAGCTAAAACAGAAATAGGGACTACATGTATTGAAAGTTAAACTATGCACCTGCATATGTTGAGTTAGATGGTTTTTGAATCTTTAATTGATGTTTGATTGTTGTGGGTTTTTTTTAATTTGCCCTTCATTTTATTGAGTTCTTACATTTAAGATAACCACAAAACACAAGTGACCTGTTGGATTTGTGCTCAAAAAGGGACAAATCAAAGAAGGATTTTGTAGCCTGGCAGATAACATACAGAATCCCAGGGCAATGGTATCTTATCAGGAGTCTTCTGTTGTGTTTTGTATCTTGTTTCAGAGCATTCCCTGTCACTTATGCAGTAATCTTTGTACACTGAATTAATCAGGCAGTTCACAATGAAGCTGTCTGGAGTGCAAGCTGCCTTTTGTACAGTTGCTTGCCCCTGACATGGAACAATAGTCTGAGCTAAACGGCCAAGGGAAGGTGTACTTTTGGAGTACAAACATCCTAGACCTTACTTTGCTAATCAAAGCCAGAGAGCTTCCTCAAAGATACAGCTCCAATCAGAGTAAGGTTTTATACAGTTTAGATTAAATTTTGTCCATGAAGCAAGTTTAGGAAAGCATGTGCATGTCAGTTAACACTCTATTCCATATACCCTTGAAGGACTGATTACTGACAGCATTAAGAATGCTAGATATTAAACATTTGCACTCTTGTGTGATCCTGAGAAAGAGATAACTGTATATCATTACCTGCAATGTCATGTCCCAGGACTGTGTCCTGCATTTCTAATAGTCCTTATTATAACACAAAAATACCTTTATCAAATTGCCTTATATATTAATTGCCTTCCAAATTTTTGCCCAGTGTAACACATATTATTAAGCACTCTGCAGTTCTAGCAATATGTCATAAGCTTACCATCATATTTACTTCTGATCATTTCCATAGAAGACCATGCATCTATGGTTATAATTTACTACCTTGTTTAAAGCAAAGATAGTCACCTGAATTCAAGTGACTTCTTATTCATTTAAGGGCTCAGACAGTTTGCCAACTGAATTTAGAAGGGGTTGGAACAAGCTTCCCTTTATTACATGGATAACAAATGTGGGGACAAATTCCATTTCATAGGCAGTAATTTGTCTGCTTGACAATTTCTTCAGAATAGTATTAATGATCTTTTCTGTTTAAATAATTGAATTCTATATCAGATGAAACTCATTACAATGAACGCTGGGTTTTTTTTTTGTGATATTTGTACATTCCCTTATTCTGAGCAATAGACTTGGTCTTCCACATCTTGCTAATAATATCTACATCTTGTGTGTACTTGGTATTTTTGACTATGCCACTGGATTTTTGTTTCTTGGGTTGTTAACGTATGATCCATAAGTACATGCAGCATTCAAACCTCAAGATATTCTCTGTATAAACATGTTTTTCATGAGCAGTCGAACTAATTGATTTTGGTTTCATTTTTGGCATGGATTTTTGTTCTTTTTCATACATACACCACTGGCAACCCCTGCTTCCTTTCCTTTTCCTGGCTCTATACAACTTCCCATTGGGCCAGTTAATGCACAGCTACAAGTAATGCTGATTTGCTGTTTGCTAATTTGGGTCATCTGACTTCTGTGGAAAAAGGCGTATAACAGAATTTTGTCTCTTACCCTCTTTTCTCAATGCAACCCTGCCACAAATTCTTTGGGAACCTATTGGGGGTCAGAAGTGATTTCATTGATGAAATAATATAGGCTGCTCTGTCACGCAGGGTTTTTCAAATCGAGTATGTTGGTTATTTAAGGAAAAAGGAAGGATAGTTGTAATTATTTTATCGTGATATCATTGAATATTTTGAGGAGTTAGATATTCAAAAAAAGAAAATGGAAGTTATCTAATATTTAAAGTTCAGTTACGAAATGTGCAAAAATAAAAAAATAGCATTGTCAGCCAATGACTTTATCTAAATTTATTTTTTTTTTCTGGTAAAAGGGCTTGCTGTTCATAGTTCACATGAAAGTGACCCTTTGGGTTAGGCATAATTTATAAAATACACAGGCAAAATTAGCCTAAAGAATTGAGATGGGGAAAAATGAACTAATGTAAAAATATTAAATGCAGCAAAGTGATTTTAAACATTTTCATGCCCACTATGTTACCTACAGATATCTTGCATTTCTGGTTCTTCTGTCTCCAGGGATGAAAAATTGCATCATGTATTTTTTTTTTCCTGTTCTCAAAAGAAAAAATTAATGTTTGGTTTGAACTTAAAAGCTCTATTTTATTTAGAACAGACTTTTTGAGAACTGTATCAGTCCCCTAGAAGGCTGCGTGAGTCTATTTTGCTATTATATGTGACACAATACCAGTAAGACAATCAAAACATATTCTATACCCAGCAGTGGTTTTTAACTAATTCTTTTAACTACTTGAACTAAATCTCTCTGTTCTCAGTTGGTATTTCTTTCTCAAGAGACTTTGAGTACATACAATTTTTTAATGTACAGGAATAAATTACTTGCAGGGTTTTTAACCCATTGAATAAAAATATAAAATATTAACTATAAGTTTAAAAAGAAATGTTTGTCATTCTCAGAGATTGATCTAGGATTTATTGGAGAATTTGTTTTAGGAAATAATTCTGGATTTCTTTATTCTTTCTTTCTTTTACCTATGTTCAGATGGAAGATGTCATAGCCCGCATGCAAGATGAGAAAAATGGGATTCCTATTCGTACAGTCAAAAGTTTTCTTTCCAAGATCCCCAGTGTCTTTTCTGGTAAGAGTAAAAGTACATTTCATATATTTAAAGTTTCCATGCTACCTTATGTAAGGGAATGCTCAAATGGAAAATCCTTTTAACTGAGTGCTATGGGGAATTCACAGTCATCTGTTCTGGAGGAGACATTGCTGGAATGCTTTAATTATGGGAATTTTTGATGTTTCTCTTACATTGGAGTGGGCTTGCACAGAGATGTTTTTGTCATATAAATTAAGTGAAGGGAATACATAATTTACTACCAAAAGTAAGTTATCTGAAGATGGCAATATTTTTATTTCAGAGTTTCTACATTTCAGATCTTGAAATGCAAGATCCAATTTTAGCCTGTTTAGCAAGTTATGAGTTTAGCGTATAGGCCAGTACATGAGGATAACAATTGCCATAGCAGCAGCAAAAAAGAAAAACCATCACTGCACTCTGCAAGTGATACTGAATTGGGACTGTAGAAATTAATTGAAACATTTGTGATCTGCTTTTGTAAGTGGCTGCCTGTGCCCAAGAAGCTAAGGCTGAAATGTCTGTGGTGATCTGCAAGACAGCTATAAACATAGCTAATTCAGGTCAGTATCATCATATGCACCGAAATCTTTCCACTTCTTAACTAGAATAATATATCCACTTATTTAAATATTTTTATATCATTGTCCGCATTTATATATGTGGATAGATCTCTTTTTGTGCTACCAATGAGTATGGAGTTCCTCTGAAATAGATGCCACGGTTAAGCCTACTTTCTCTGTACTCTGGGTACAGTTGCAATTTTTGTAATGCAAAAGGTAATCCTTGTGTAGAATATATTTACAAAAGTTGGTCCTGCACAGAGCAGCAAGAAGAATTTTATACTTTAATTTTAAACCTTTGGAATGTTTTTTGCTAATGAATAATTCTGACACAAAGAACGAAACAGTTTTACAGATGAACAAAATGTCTTTATGATTTTAGAAACTACTTGAATAAAAACTAGTCTCTGAAGAGTACACTTATTTCCCATAAGTTCGTACAGCATGGCATCCTATTAAATGATAGATATTAATTGCTGTTCTCTGCCTTACCTTGTGTGCTGTGGATTTTAAATTAGATGAACTGTGGTTATTTGTATAGCAGGAGACATTATTTGTAAAAATATTTTTTTTACTGGAATAGACATTATACTTTTTTAAGGTTGTGTTACAATATATATGCAGTAGTGCACAGAAGTCACTGATACAACTTCTGGATTGAGGCATTAACTCTATCAACTGCAGTGGGAAAGAAAAAGTGTAGGACATTTTGGGGTTTCTTTCCCTTTGCAGATTTTCTCTCTCAAATACCCAGACAATAATTCTTTCTACACATGATTAAAAAACCCACTAGAACAGCAAAACTGTCCTTTGAGTTCAATTAATCTACTTTCCTGTGTCTATGCTGGATGTATTTGAACTCTTAAAAACTTCATGTTGAGAGTAGCAGGTTTCCTTTAATGTGCTAGGAGTGCATATTTATCTAAGAAATCTCAGCTAGAATTCAAACATATTGATTACTAGGAAATGTTGGAATATTATTAAGGATCATGATGATAATAATGAAAATGTATATAATAACAATTTACAGTACTGTTATTACCCACAAAAGCATCAATATGAAAATGATCAAATCAAGAAGAGATGCTCTTTAGTTAAAATATATATGTACATGTCTGTATGCTCATATATTTCTATGTATCTATATATACAAATATATCTTTAGATATCTGTGTGTCTATTCAAAAAGCATATATTATACCCAGTCATCTATCCAGGACTATGTACCATAAAACCTGGAACTTTTCAATTGTTTGTGTGCAAAATGGGTAGATCTGCCACAATTAAGTCATGTTCCTGCAAACACCTAGAAAGATGTGGAAGAGTCCTGTACACAACATGTAAAATATAACATGTAAAAATTAAGGATATACATAAATTGTCTGTAGTAAAAAGGTTTTATGGGCCAACATTTTCATTATGCTGTTATAAAAGCAAGAGAGGTATTTTTATTTTTATTTCATAATGTTACTTCTAAAACAGCAAGTGAAAAGCTAGTTGAAAGAGCATTCACTTTTCAATGCAGAATTACTGACACTGTCTGTGTAAGGATGGCTACATTAGCAAAATCATCTTTGGGAACAGTACTTGAATTTAACCTTTTAATAGAATGTTGTGCTTATAACAAATAGGATGATGTGATTGCATTTTCTTGTTTATGGAGTCATTCCTTATATGTTTGTACGAGTAAAATATCCACACAGGGAAACATTTCAAATGCATAGAATTCTCTATAGGCTGTACATCGTTGCACTTCAGAAAAAAAAAAGAAAAAAGAAAAATAACGCTAAGATTATTTCACATTGTGAAATTTTGGAAAAACTGATGAATTCTTTTATTATTTCTTAAATTAATAGAAAGCAAGTAAGTTTCTGATGTTGATATTTGTACATTCATTTTTGTGAGCAAGCTGCTTGAATTAAAAACTGGTTTTGTTCACTTGCTTTCTTGAAGTCTTTCAAAAGCAAATCATATAGTTGTCTTTACCTGATTAAAATAGGCTTAACATGAGTTTGCAGGCTACTTGATGATAAAGAATACAAACCCATAGATGTGTGCTAATTGCTATTCATATCTTTATCCACATTTAGGTGTGTATTACGTTGACTTTATGCAGCAAATTTATCTGTAAGGTAAATTCACTAGAGATGATGAATTGCAGACCAATTTGGATGATAGCATTCTAGTCACCTACAAGCAGGAGGTGGAATGGATTGTGAGAAAGAACCCCAGTCCTTGACTGAGCTCCAGTAGGTTGCATATGCCAAGATAAAAATCTCTGAAAACAAGGCATAAAACCAGAGATGTTTGTACCTATCCTGATGTTTGTACCTCATTCCTTACTGCCAAGAGATTTTTCCTAACTGTTTAGCATTAATGGTTTTAATCATACTCAGTCGAGTTATTTTAATAAAGAATCTATACAAAATCATACTTCTTTTAATGCAAGTAACTATGGCAGACAACTTAGTATATTACTAAGTCTTTATCAGAAATTATGGGGCTTATTATACATAGAAATAAACAATTATTGGAGGGGGAAGAATTCATCCTTGTCTAATTCCAAGTGGGATTCAGCATACAAGAATCAGTGGAACCTACAGCTTTGGTAGCTGACTACTCTTGTGCTGCCTGCAGACCTGCAACCTATTGTACTCATGCATTCAATATCTGTGGTGTATTTTAGTATGTCCTGAGAAGCCAGAATAAATATCAAACACCCCAGAATTATTCAGTACTGTAGCTTGTTGGGCTTGATGAGCTAATGGTTTCATTGCATTCAAAGCTTATTTTGCGCCAATATCTGCATCATTCATTGATGCAGAACAGATATTTAGTCTCCATGCCCAATGTATTTGGATTATTTTTCTTTTAGAGCTACACATGGCTTTTGCAGCATTATTCTATACTGACTCATCCTGACACTAGCTCACTGCCTTCTGGGGCCTGTGTAGCAGTGTACTGTATCCCTATTACAATTTCAGCCAAAAATGGGTTTTGTGAAAGACCTTAGCCTTTACATAGTCTCACTGAATTACCTCATCCAGCTAGGGCTTCTGAGAGTAAGTACAATTAGGCTTTTGAGCAGAGAGAATGTGCTGTAGCAGATGGTCTGTAGTGATGGTTCACCTCAAGCTGAGTCACCCACGGTCTTACTTGCAAGTAGGCTTAGACTGAGTGCAACAAATAGATGAATTTGCATGCATAACTTTACAGAAAACAGACTAATATACCTATGTGCCCTAGTACACTAATGGCTGAAAACAGATATGCTAGATTATATTTTAGATCTTACACTGATCACTGTTAATGGAAATTCTGTTGAAAATGGTAGTTTTGCTTTAGTCTTGAGTGTTTAAGGGTGTAAGCAATGCTATAGGGCAAACCATTATTGTTTGAGTAATAGCTTCCTGTCTTTGAGAGTGGAATAATCTTTATTATGAAAAATATAGTTTGCTTATGGTCATTCACATTATAATCTTGAATGTGAAAATCACATCAGAGGTTGTGTTTTAAAAATTGCATAGTTCTAGAAGTATATGCTCTACCAGAGCCTGAACTATCTCTGAACTGAATTTATTACATGTCAGGTGAACTGGAAGTTTCTTGAAGGAGAGATTGAGTCAGTTTTCTGAGTAGCTTTAAGCATATATTACACATCTGGGCTTCTGAAGCTTGGCTTGAAGATGGCATGTAGTTTCCCATGTGGATCTTGGGAAATTTTACTTAGTTTTAATTATCCCTGTTTATGGATTTGAGTCACTTTCTATGGCTGCTGCAGATGACCACAGTCATGGACACTCAGTTCTCAGAAGGCACAAGTTTAAAATAGTGGTCAATGGCTGACTAGACTGCAGTAATGCAGTACCTCCTGTGTGCTTGCCGTGTAGTCACAGTAATGTTATTCATCAACTATGTATTATTGTGGCTTTGATTTGAAACTTTAAAGGCTCCAAGGAAAAAAATAGGCAAGAGAGTTTGCTCTATGTGATTATGTGTTTTGATGAACAAAAGAAGGGCTTGCTGTTGTCTCCATGGTTTTAAAATGTTTTGGAGGAATGAAGAAGATAGTTTATATAGACATCTTGCCAGTCAACAGTAGGAATTGCATGAAGGCTGTCACAGGCATTCTTTACTAACAGAGATTAGCACATTAGGAATAAAAAGATAGCAATTTGCCTTGAACATGGTTCAGCATTAGGCCTGGAAATGGATAAAAAAAAACTTGCTTGAAATGATGAATGTAGGGAGTCTGACATATGAATCATAGGGATTAGAAGGAGGTCTAAAATATCATTTTTATTTTTACTAAAGAGAGACAGCAAGTAAATGCCAAAGTTTTGCTGTTCACTTTCAAGCGTAAAGAAGCATACAGGGTTTACAGATAAAGCACTGCAATAGCCAAGGGTTTGCTTTGGAGGTCTTTGTGGAGTGGGCAAGTGGTTTGGTTAGTATTAGTACTGAAAGCTTCATGAGGTAATAATAATGTGGGTATTTCATTGAGAGATGCAATGATATAGTGTCATCTTATGGCCATTACAGGCTATCAGGACTTTATAGAACTTTAAAGTATATACTACTTGGATATAATTGGTGATAAATAAAATCTGTGGCGAGTGTGCCAGTTGAGTGGTGTGTAAGCATGAATGAGAGACACTGGTGTTTTTATTGAAGGAGTGAGGAGAACTATGAAAAATGTAAGCTCAATTAAAGAATACATGCATAGATGGAATAAAAAATAAGCAAGGAAAGCATGTTCATGCTAGTTGTTACTGGCTGTTTCTGATGTGTGGCTCAATAGTTTTGGAAAGTAGTCACAGCTTAAACCAACAAAAATAGGAGAAGATCAGTAGAAAGGTGGGTTTTGACATCTCATGAGTTAGAAAGGAAGGGAAAGGATTCATTTATCCTTCCTAGAAAAATATAATCCACGTAGTCATTAGTTTTTTTTCTCCTACATGTGAAGCTGATATTGTGCCTTTTCCATATAGACATTGCATTTTCCCAAGTTTTAGACAGATTATTGCTATCATAAGCCATTTTTATTCATTGTTTCTTCTGATCTCCGAAATGCTTATTTCTCTTCTACCTGGGAAAGTGTTAAGATAATGAGATGTTGCACTTTGACTAACAAATGTATTCTCATAATCATTAGTTACTAGTCTTTATTTGAGCACTAGTAGCACTATGCTTAGTAAAAATAGAGAATTTATGTGTTCAAACATAAAAAATTTCTGCTGAAAAGCAGACAGTATCCTGATCAAATGTAATGAGACCCCAGAGGAAAGCAGTGTCAACTCGCCCACAAATCACAGGTGGGTGAGCCTAAGGAATGATTCACAGGAGTTACCTGTAAAGGTATTATTGCTTGTTATATAGAGGTAGGCAGCAAAAAATAAGGAGCGGTAAAATGGGAATTGGATGACTCAAGGGACTAATAATGAGAGAGAGAGCATTTCTTCTGTCATTGGTTTTGATCTTTCCCAGCTGAGTAATGAGTTGTTAGCATCTGATGACTTTTCAGTGTTGCTACCTAAAATACAAGATAAAAGAGAAAGCTCTACTGCTGGATTGGCAGAAGAACGCACAAAGGCGTAACACCTCAATCATCCAGTACCTTTGAAGCAAAGTAATTTTGTGTTATAGGTAAATTCAAGGATTTGGGAATTTCCATTTTTGATGCCTTTTCTAGACTAAATTAACTATATGTGAGAAGCTGGGATTCCCATCTCCCAGGCAGCTTATTTTACAGACCCTATTTTTTTAATTTTCTCTTCAGTGTCTTCTGTGCTGTGTTGACGACAGGTTCCTACTTTCTTCTTCTCACCATTCCTTCATCTCCCTTTTCTTGCATTCTCCTTGAGGTATAATTTAACAGTGGAATCATTGCTGGTTTCTTTATGCCAAATCAGACTCTTGCTGTTTGCAAACAGTATTAAAATTGCGGACTCACGGCCTCAGTGAAGTTCCAGTCTTAGTAAAATGCTCTGACGAAGAGACCTCTGTCAGTACACGAAGGACAGAAGCTGGCTTATTCCCTCTCCTGTGCCTGTTCTGAAGGGCAAATATGAGCACGAACTTGACATTTTTAAAGTTTCACTTTTCAAAGCAGAACTTTTGAGAATGAAAAGTTAATAATCCTCTATCCCCAAATGAATAGTTGGTTTGAAATTAAAACACCAATCTCTCTTGTGTGTTGTCTCCATTCATCACTTTGTCAGAGTGACTGATTTGTATTCAGATGTTAATGGTCTTTTGGGAGCAGATATTTTTAAAGAGGAGGCTGGTTCTTTTGTTTACTGAGATAATGTTCATGATATTTAGAGTCATAGGTAGAAGAGATTGACTAAGTGGCACCATAAGATTGGGCATACAGTCAATTCAACATAGTGAGGAAATTAACTGATTAATGAGTGGTGTTTTGTGTGCTTCAAAATTTCAGAAAAAAAATGCATGTTTGAGTTCTGTCTGCATACCTTCACCTCCTGTTTCTGTTTGTTTGCCTGTCTGATCGGCTGCATCACTGATATTGTAACTTGTCCAGAGAAGGGTGCTCTTAAGCTGCTTAAAACTTGACCGAACTTTTGTATGTGATGGAAAATCACCTAAATGACAGTACTGCAGTTGTGAAGCTCAGAATGGCTGTGTGACAAGCCGTGGTGGGCTGGGATCAAATAAGAGCTGAATACTCTTACTCACTTGAAATGAAAAGTGAATGAAAGAAATTAAGAACAGTTTCCAATAATTTTAATGCTCCAAGATGATCATGCTCTCCATTTTCATTTTAAGGCATATGTTAACATCAGACCTTTAATAAATCACTGTCAGAATTAAAAGCTTTTCAAAATGTGAAAGCATTTTCATTAGCTATTTTGAACAGAACAAATTCTTATTTAAGATTTGTTGCTTCCTCCTGCCTGAACAACAACAAAAAATCATATTTATACTTTTTTATTTACCTTTCAATTCTGTGGTGATTGCATTGGGAACATTAGTAAAAAGGAGAAAATATAGTGAAGAAAGTCTGAGGCAATTTTGCAAAATTGCTCTAGGAAACTGAAATATATGAAAACCCATTGAAAAGTCTTTTAAAGTAATCTGTGTGTAAAGCAGTCATCATAAATGTCAGTTCTCCTAAAATCAGTAGCTATGAAAAGCTTATTTTCACAGACATTTGCAAAAGAAATAGGAGTCATGCATTGATGGGCAAAATATCTTAATAATTGTTCTCTTGTTGTGAGATAGGAGATTGCTGGGCACATTCATCTTATTTGTTGTTCATCCACACAAAGTGCACAGTTTGAATTAGATGATCCCCTTTTTCTCAAACGCTGTGTAAGGCCTTACAGCTCAGCATGTTTCCAGAGAAATAGCTGTGTTGCTTGTTCATCATAGATACAGATTTGTTCCTAGCTTTTCCTACTATGTTATTCTGTCATGAAAATACTTTCCTCTGTTTTCCACACCACCTTTTTCCTAGCCAACCTGCATGTAAGGTTTTGCCATTTTTTTAGTGGAATGGGGTTATATACCTTTCAAGTATAAGTACTTTTAAGAGGAGTACAGGAAAACCTGCTGCCTCCACTGTCGCCAAAAATTTACCTACTTTGCCACTCTTGACACCCAGTCTCTGGACATGTAATGTTCATGGAAAGGGAGAGGCAAAAAGGGAGCCTGAATCAGGCTCACATTAACCTGAAATTAGCAGGAATTCTGCAGTCTATCACAGGTTCATGTTAGGTAGTTTGCCATTTTTTTTGGCATAACACCAGGTAATAATTTTATTTTGTTATGCTAATTTTATCTCAGCAACAAGTAGTACTTGCAGAAAGCAGAGACAATAACTCGCTTCAACATCCAGATACACAAACTTACCATGGGTATTTATGTCATATTAATTTTCCTATGGAGGCAATGCATAATGTGTCAGCTTAAAAAAAATATTTTAAGCTGATAAGTAGCTGCTCTAATATTGATTAATAACATAGGCTCACTGAAATCTGTTTTGTGCATAGAGCCTTGTGGGAAGACAAGACTGGAATATGTCTAAGAGTGATTGTACAGAAATATATCCAGGGGTTCTATGAAAATTATTTTCCTGGCTATCTCTTGGAAATCTCTTGGAAAGTAGTACTGTTCAAGTTGCGTAGCAATGGTTAGAGCTGGTGAAATAAAGATCAGTGAGAATTATCCAGGCATCTGTATTTTAAGTAACTGTTTTGATTAGGAGGCAAAGTATACTACTTGACTCCATCAATTATGAGGTACTTCTCTGACAAAGAACTGTTTGTTTAAATCATATTGGAGTTTTTCATAGAGGCGCACAGACAAGAAGTGTTTTCTGAAGAGAAAGAGTTGCTACTGTGTTCACAGTCACTGATTTCTGAAATGGGAGGGAAATTCACTGCTCATATTGAGAATGCGGAGAGGAAGGCTATAGCTGAACACAAATGAAGTCCTTGTTGAGTGTTAGTGGGGGTCTTACCAAAATGTGAAATCTGTTTTCATGGTATGCTTGATAAATAGTCTCTGGAAACTATCCCAGAAAAGAACACCTACTTAAAGATGAAAAGAAAAGAAAACTCTAGGGTCAGAACCCTTGAGTCCAAAAAGTATTCATTGTCTTGACAACACCTTTACAACAGTACATAGGATTAAGTATCATTTTGAATGACTGAAATGTGATCCTAAAGCTGGGAATATGTGTTAGTAGGTTTGGGTCTTGAACATATGGTCAAGTAGAATGGAAAAAAGTAGTTACAGAGAATATCTGTGTGTGAGGATGTAGTTAGGCAGGTACTGCCTATCTACAGTTAGGCAGGTATTTATAATTGTTTTTATAGAGACAATAGATATTCATACAATTGTATTGTAAAGTATGTTTTGAAAAATATCCAGCTTTTTAACTTGTGCAGCATTGTATGCTGTTGTCTGGGTGGCATGAGGGCTATTTGACTGGTGATTATTTATTATATGTGTATAGAAAGCAATATAGATATACGATAATTATTGCTGGTACAGATACAAAGAATACCTTCTTTAAAGGAGCCCTGCTAGGCAGAATATAATGTAAACATATGCATTTGCTTTCTTTTAAAGATGTTGAAAACGCATAGAATCATAGAATAGTTATGGTTGGAAAGAACCTCAAGATCATCCAGTTCCTACCACCCTAACAAGGGCAGGGACACCTCACACTAAACCATGCCACCCAAGGCTCTGTCCAACCCAGCCTTGAATACCACCAGCAATGGAGCATTCACAGCTTCCCTGGGCAACCCATTCCAGTGCCTCACCACCCTCACAGTAAAGAATTTCTTCCTCATATCCAATCTAAACTTCCCCTGTTGAAGTTTGAACCCATTACCTCTTGTTCTCTCTCTACAGTCCCTAATGAAGTGTCCCTCCCCAGCATCCCTATAGCATCAGGAATAGCAGTTCCTCTATTTCTCTTAAATAGCATCTAGCATAGAATTCATGAACCTAATTTCCTTCTGCTTCAGTTTTACCATTTTAGTACATGAAATTCTATCTTATTGTCTTTAAATCTACTGTTTTATAGTGTTTTGAAATATTTAAATGAGTAGCATGCAAAGAGAAAGATTTCAATTGGCCATTTTTACAGCCAGATAAATACAGTTGGCCGGCAGTTAAAATAATCACACCAGTTAAATCATTCCCAGGAGACTGTGCCCCTTAAGCAAGAAATCAAGTTAGCAAGGTTTACAAGATGATTTGTGATTTAGCTCCTAATTCTATTGGTTCCACCTATGAGGAAAAAGACCGTTATTGCAGTTGCATCAGAAGGCTGCAGACTTGTCTTTGCAACAGGACAGCAAGAAATAAATTCTAATTGTAACTGCTTGTATTTCTGTTGCTGCTGAAACTATCCACAGGCTAGTTTTACGTGGTGGTAATATCAAATAGCATATATACACTTTATAATAACAAATGTCACCATAAAAGCAGGATTTTACGTGTTAGTAGGATGTCATTTCATGACCCCCACCTCACTGCAAGTAAGCTGCGCTCAGTGTAGCTGGCTCCTAGTAAACTAGGATCTGATATGCATCTGGATTGTCTGGAACATTTTTCCTGAACAGTTGCCTGGTATGGGCCTATCTGAGTGTTTGTTTCAGCTTGGGCATATTTAGTGAAGTGAATGACCATGACAAAGACTGAGCAGTCCTGTGTGGTGTATCTGAATGTATGAGATTTCTATTTGTCAGGGATTCTGGGTATTTGTGATGGTAAGAGAAGCGGAATAGTGAGATCTGAGTTTTCATTGCTTGGTTGTTACTGCATACAGGCAGTCTGAAAAACAACAAATTATTAAGGATTTTTGCTTTTTCTAGAGCTCGCAAGACATCCCATGCCACGAGAATTTGAAATAGTTAAAACATTTTCCTCCTGACTTAGGACAAGAAGCTAAATTCTCAGCTTTCAGTGAGTCAAAACTGGAAGGCTTTAATTAAAAAAAATAAAAAATAAATTCCAGAGCAGAATGAGAAAATGGAAAGTTTATTTTTAGAAAATACTGGAAATGGGACATCTAAGACTTTTTAAAAGTTTTAGCTTCAACAAATAAGTTTTCAAAAAATCCCACCTATTTGACATTGAAAAAGCCATAATGAAATTCTAATATTGTTTCCTTCCAGCTGTGTCCTGAAAAAAGTAAGATAAGTTTAAATTAGAAAGTAACTCACACAGGAAGTAAAGGTAGTTCCACTCGGCTTACTGTGATTGATTATCACTATGCCCCAGGAGGATGCAGGAGACCACGCAACACTTCCCAACAAGGCAGAGGAGGAAGATCTGCCCTCAAAGAGGAGCTGGTGGTGAGACAGCCGTCAAGCACAGCAGCTACACCAGCCCCAGTGACAAGCACAGCAGCGGTCATTTGAGAGTTCTGAAGGTTTTGAATGGCCTTTGGGTACCCTTGAGACCTGCCTGCTGATTGTGATGGGGATCACCATGTTGGCATGCATACAGAGTGTGTTTTACCCCCAACCATTTCATCTAGTCTCAAGAGTTAAGCAGAGTGGGGTTTGAGCCTCGTCTGGGCTTAGACTACTATGTAGGATGGCCAAGAGTTTTTCCCCAAGGATGGACTGTCATGAGTGGCAGGGCGTCTGGGACAGTATGGGTGAGTATCTAGTCCACTGGGCCCCTCAGTGCTTTGGAAGCATAGGAGATGGAAGGCAGCTGTATGGAGTCCCTGGTGACAAGCTGCAGAAACTGCTGGAGGGGGAGGTGAATTATTTTGATCATGGTGGGCCCATGACACCTCAGGCCACCAGGGCAGAGATGCAGCATACAGATGGATTCATGATCGAGGGGTGGACTTGGCAATGGACACTATTGCCCAGGTTATTTATAAGTGTGAGCACTGCATACAGCCTCTCTTGCTCTGAAAGACTGTTACAAAAGATGGAGCCCGGCATCACGAACTGGATGGACTCAGCAGCTTTATAGGGATTGGTCCATGCACTAAGGGATGATCTCTCTCCCTCTCTGTGTGTGTGTGTATGCATACATATACATGTGATGTCATATTGAAAATGTGGGATCCTTAACATGCCGTGAATGGTATGGAATAAGGGGTGGATACTGTCCTGGGTTCATCAGTAGCAGTCATTTTTCTCCTTGGGAGCTGGTGCAGCACTGGTCTTGATGTTGGGCCTGGGAACTGCACTGATAACCCCAGTGTTTTCAGTTACTGCTTGGTAGTGTTTTGGTCTGATCAAGGACTTCCTGAGCCTTATGCTCTGCCAGGGAGAAGGGGAAGCTGGGAGGAAGTAAAGACAGGACACCTGACCCAAACTGACCAAAGAGCTTATTCCATACCGCAGCACATCATGT
>JARCZZ010006964.1:0-12375 GCA_030323915.1 Brotogeris chrysoptera | reverse complement strand
AGCGATGGAGCATTCACAACTTCCCTGGGCAACCCATTCCAGTGCTTCACCACCCACACAGTAAAGAATTTCTTCCTTATATCCAATATAAACGTCCCCTGTTTAAGTTTGCACCCATTACCCCTCGTCCTCTCACTATAGTCCCTAATGAAGAGTCCCTCCCAACATCCCTATAGGCACCCTTCAGATATTGGAAGGTTACTATGAGGTCTCCACACAGTCTTCTCTTCATGCTGAACAGCCCCAACTTTCTCAGGCTATCTTCACAAGGGAGGTGCTCCAGTCCTTTGATCATCCTCGTGGCCCTCCTCTGGACTTGTTCCAACAGTTCCATGACCTTTTTATGCTGAGGACACCAGAACTGCACACAATACTCCAAGTGAGGTCTCACGAGAGCAGTGGGGCAGATCACCTCCTTCAACCTGCTGGTCATGCCCCTTTTGATGCAGCCCAGGATATAGTTGGCTTTGTGGGCTGTGAGTGCACACTGCCGGCTATTATTTTCTAGAATAGTTGGTACATTTACTCATTACAATAAAAAAGGGGACTGCTACAAAAACAACAATGAATTAAAGACAAAAGGACACTCATGAATGTTTCACTTGCAAGAAGGAATAATAATTTAGCTCCTAAGGCTGAACAGATGCCTGCAAAAGAATTGATTTTGACACCAGATAGTCTCAGAGCAGCCAAAAAATTCATGCAAAGAGCTAATTCAGACAGGGATGTCCAAAGAGATGCAGTCTCATGTACTGTTTTCTCAGAACATATGGATTTTTCATGAAAATCATAAAATCATAGAATAGTTAGGTTTGCAAAGGACCTTAAGATCATCTAGTTCCAACCCCCCTGCTGTGGGCAGTGATGCCTCCCACTAAACCATGACACCCAAGGCTTTGTCCAACCTGGCTTTGAACATCGCCAGGGATGGAGCATTCAAAGCTTCCTTGGGCAACCCATTCCAAATCCTCACCACCGTTGCAGTAAACTTCTTCCTTATATCCAATCTAAACTTCCCCTGCTTAAGTTTAAACCTGTTACCCCTTGTCCTATCACTACAGCCCCTAATGAAGAGTCTATTCCAAGCATCCTTATAGGCCTCCTTCAGATACTGCAAGGCTGCTAGGAAGTCTCCACACAGCCTTCTCTTCTCCAGCCTGAACAGCCCCAACTTTATCAGCCTGTCTTCATATGGGAGCTGCTCCAGCATCCTGATAATCCTTGTGGCCTTCCTCTGGACTTGTTCCAACAATTCCATGACATTTTTATGTTGAGGACACCAGAAGTGCACACAATACTCCAAGTGAGGTCTCACAAGAGCAGAGTAGAGGCACAGGATCACCTCCCTCGACCTGCTGGTCATGCTCCTTTAGACGCAGACCAAGATATGGTTGGCTTTCTGGGCTGCAAGCACACGCTGCCGGCTCATGCTCATTTTTTCATCAACCAGTACCCTCAAGTCCTTCTCCGCAGGGCTGCTCTGAATCTCTTCCCTGCACAACCTGTATGTGTGCGTGGGATTGCTCTGACCCAGGTGTAGGACCTTGCACTTGTCATGGTTAAACTTCATAAGTTTGGCATCAGCCCACCTCATAAGCATGTCAAGATCCCTCTGGATGGAATCCCCTCCCTCCAGTGTATCAACCAAACCACACAACTTGGTGTCATCGGCAAGCGTGCTGAGGGCGCACTCAGTCCTACTGTCCATGTCATGGAATCATAGAATAGTTAGGGTTGGATCATGTAGTTCCAACCCCCCTGCCAAGGGCAGGGACACCTCCCACTAAACCATGCGACACAAGGCTCTGCCCAACCCAGGCTTGAACACCTCCAGCGATGGTCTCCAGCTGGACATTGAGCCATTGACACAACTCATTGTGCACAGCCATCCATCCAGTTCTTTATACACTAAGTGGTCCATCTATCACACTGATATCTCTCCAATTTAGAGACAAGGATGTCATGTGGGACAGTGTTGAATGCTTTGCACAAGTCCAGGTAGATGACATCAACTGCTCCACCCCTGCCCATCAGTTCCATAGCCCCATCGTAGAATGTCACCAAATTGGATTTCCCCTTAGTGAAGCCATGCTGGCTGTCACCAGACAACTTGTTGTTTTTCATCTCCCTTAGCATGCCTCCCAGGAGAATCCACTCCAAGATTTTGCCAGGCACAGAGGTGAGGCTGACGGGTCTGTAGCTGTCTGAGTCCTCCATTTTCCCCTTCTTGAAAATGGGGGTTATAGTTCCCTTTTTCCAGTCATCGGGAACTTCCCCTGACTGCCACAATTTTTCAAACATGATGGACAGCAGTTTAGGAACTTCATTTGCCATCTGCTTCAGGACCCACAGATGGATTTCATCAGGTCCATTGGACTTGTGCACGTTCAGTTTCTTAAGATGGTCTCAAACCAGATCCTCTCCTACATTTGGCCGAAGGTCTTCCTTCTCACAGTCCCTGCAGCAGCCTCCCAAGACTTGGATTGTGTGGTCAGCGTATTTGCCAGCGAAGACTGAGAGAAAGAAGTCTTTAAGAACCTCAGCCTTCTCCAGGTCCAGGGTAGCAAGTTCTCCTGATATCTTCCAGAGAGGACCCACATTGTCCCCAGTCTGTCTTTTATTCATTATTGTTGTGGTTTAACCCCCTCAATAACTCATGCAGTCTCTCTCTCACTCACTCCCACTCTTTCTTCCCCCAGTCCCGGGAGGATGGTCAGGAGAATCAAAAGAATGCAACTTCCACAGGGTAAGATAAGAACAGTTTAGTAACTAAGGTATAACACAAATCACTACTGCTACCACCAATAATAATACAAGAGAAATTCAAGGAAAGAGAATACAATTGCTCACCACCTGATATCAAGCCCAACCCCGCAGTGCACCCTTGTCAGCTCCCCAATTGCTTGCAGGAGGAAGTTGTGTTCCACACAATTGAGGAACTTCCTGGATTGCTTGTGCAGTGCTGTACTGTCCCTCCAACAGATATGAGTGGTTGAAGTCTCCCATGAGGACAAGGGTCTGCGAGCATGAGGCTGTTCCTATCTGTCTGTAGAGTGCTTCATCCACACAGTCCTCTTGATCCGGTGGTCTGTAACAGATCCTCACAGTAATGTCTCCCATCAGTGTTCTCCCTTTAACCCTTACCCACAAAATCTCTATTGACTAATCACCAGAAATGACAAACCCAGAAATGCTGCAGACAAAAAAAAAAAAGTTTTAACAGGCTGTTATAGTTTGTCGTGTTCCTGTTCTCTTCAAAAGGTCATGATAACTGGTTCACGTAGATTATTTTTTTTTTAAAAACCTCCTCATGGTGAAACCTCTACTGAGGCAGTTTCTAGCCAAGATGCAGTGTGAAATAGTAGATAATAAAGGAAAATAATAATATTAGAAAACAGAAAAAACATGATGAAAGCATATTCTAGTCTCATTTTTTCTGGGGTTCTGCATCTTGTTTTCAAGGATAAGGTTTTTTTTTCTTTTCTGCAGAACCCAACAATCATAACACCAATGATCACTGGCAATTAAAAAAAAAAAAAAAAAAAGGGATTAAAATTGTGCTGCATTTCCCTGAAGTACATGTTTGAACCCTGTTTGGAACACACAATACATAACACTACACACCTATTAGCAGTACCTTGTAACAAATTCTGCCATGAAATCATAAAATCATAGAACCGAATCATAGAATCATAGATTCATAGAATCATAGAATGGTTTGGGTTAGAGGGGACTTTTAAAGGTCATCTGGTTACAATACCCCTCCAATGAGAATTGACATCCTCAGCTAGATCAGTTTGCCCAGAGCCCTGCCCAGCCTGGCCTTGAATGTCTCTGCGGATGGCACATCCACCACATCCCTGGCCATCCTGTGCCAGGGTTTCACCACACTCATAATATAAAAATTCTTCCTTATATCTAGTCTAAATCTACTCCCTTCTTGCTTAAAACTGTTGCCCCTTGTCCTACTGTAACACGCCCTGTTAAAAGTTTGTCCACTTCTTTTTTATCGCCAGAGCCTTCTCCAGGCTGAACAGCCCCAACTCCCTCAACCATTCCTCATAGGAAAGGGCCTCCAGTCCACTGACTGCTTTTTTGTCCTTCCTCTGGCCTTGCTTCAACAGCTCCATGTTTCTCGCATGTTGTTACCCCAGAGCTGAATGCAGGACTGCGGGGAGGATCATCCCAGAGTGCAGCAGAGGGGGAGAATCCCCTCCCTCAACCTGCTGCTCACTCTGTGGGGGTGCAGCCAAGCACATGGAGGGTTGTGGGCTCAAGAGCACACTCCAGCTTTTCATTAATCGGTACCCCAAGTCTGTCTCGACAGTGCTGTTCCATATTCCTTCATCACCCCCAGCCTATGTTGATACCAGGGATTATCCCAACTATTGTGTAGGAGCTTGCACTTGGTCTTGTTGAATATCATGAATTTCACATGGGCCCACTTCTCAAGCTTGTTCCTGTCAATGGCATCCCATCCCTCATGTATGCCAACCGTACCACATAGCTCAGTGCCATTTGCATGTTTTACTAATCCTTGAAAAGTTTAGGCTGTCCCCCACAGACATTTCCTTGGCCCTTGTCACAGTTTCTTTTTAATACTCCTGTGCGCAGTAGCCCTATTATCATTATTACAAACTGTCTGGAAGAGACGTTAAGACTATCTATCTATCTATCTATCTATCTATCTATCTATCTATCTGAGCAATTCTGTTACCTACAATCCAGTCCTTCCTGTAGCTTGCACCAACTGTATTTATTTAAGATCTTCTTTTATAAACTCCTTAACAGAAGCTCACAGCAGTGTCAAAGAGTAGTTTTGCACTGTAAAAATGATCCCTAGTGGGGTTATAATTAATATTTTAACATGAAACCTATTGTCTGAGTCATATTTTTTTTACTATGGAAATCCATGCAGTTTTCATGATAGCAGATGTTATTCTTGACTTCATATTTTCTTTCTTTCTTCATCTCAAAATAATGTTTTTTAAAAAAATAAAAATAGCAACAGTAACGTAGAAGTGTTCAAGGATGTCTTTACACCTACAGGTAACAGTGTACTGAGTTTGTTAAAATGCAAGGGGAAGAGAAAAGATAAACCAAACATGGTCTTTAAGAAACTTGACAAGGTCACTGGAAACCTGGACTAAGTTGCCAACTCAGCCACATACGCCTTGTGCTACCTGAGATAATTAACTTAGCTTTTGTTCAAGTAAGTAGTTAAATAAGTTTTACATACATGCTCAAGGTCCACAGACTCTAACAGAACTTAAACAAGTATTCACCCACTTCCTGAGATATAAGCTGTTTCCTGAATCAGGAAGTATCTTAGCTCTTTATCTCAACCAGGAATGTAATAACATTGCTTCCTCTTATCTTTATCTTATTTGTCTGCATTGTTAAGTCTTCAGGAAGGGCCATTTCTTAGATGCATTTGCACAACAGCCAAAATACTGGGACCTGTAATATCAGCAATATATTCAGGATCATTAAAGAGTCATGGTAAAGAGAGGGATTTGAGGAGATGTGAAAAGTATTATGTGGTCATGAGCTATGCAGAGGGAGATTTGTGTTGAAACGGGGACAGGGATTTGGGGAACAGCAAGAGATCAAAGCAGTGTTAAGTGAGGGAAGAGTACAGGAAAAAAGAAAGAAGGGAAGAAAGAAACTATTCTGCAGATTTGTGCTGGAACCTCAGACAGTGATTTTGATTCAGCTGTAACCACCAGGCTTGCAACAATCACAGCTGAAATAATGTTCTAGGGAAAACTGTGGCAGTAACACAGGAAGGCATCTGTGTGCACAAGAACTCATGATTCAGCGCAAGAAATAGGGAAACATAGTCCAGTCGACTTTACAGATAGTTTTTTACATTAGTAGAGACATAGCATTTGGTAAAAATGTCTGACTTCTCAGGACGAAGAGTATCATCCACAAGGAATCAAAACTTCGGCAAGGTTTCAAGATAGACTTTGCTGCTGCCAAGGTCACATGAAAGACACTGCCCCAAGGCTATGAAAGGTTTCTAAATTTGAAACAGACCCACTTACCATGGTAAGCAATTGAAACTGTTTATCCACTTTGAACAGATAGAGTTACCTAATCCTGCTAGGATTAGAGGCTAGTGAAGTTAATACCATTTCTGTGGGTGCCACTGCCTTTGATGGAAGCATCTCATCCCAAGGAGTGCCCTGCTGGTGTGATGGTGAAACAAATAATTTTGTCCTTTTAAGCTAAGGGAAAAAAAACCCCTTACTATTGATTTTGCCTTAAGAGTGGTGTTTTCTTTATGATTCTCATCGTGGCTAGAGAGCTCTTATTTCACGCATTAGCCTCACATACCTTGCTGTGGAAGATACAATACAGCTTCTTGCAGGAATTTACCCAGAGGATACCCAGATCCCTCCAGTTTTTTGGTTTTCCAGACAGGAAAAGAGGGGCCTCTCTACTGACATGGAGCTAATAGGCTCAACAGCCTACAGGCAGTATCTGGGGAGAAAGGTCAAGAGAACCCAAGAGCCTTGCTGGTTTTCTACCTACAACTGAAGGTTGATTTGTCATGAAAGACCACACAACTATTGTCTAAACTCCTCTTTAAAACGAACAGCCTCAAAGGGCTTTTGGGCTAGTTACAAAGGGTAACAGTTGTTTTCTAAAGCTGCATGCAAATTGAAAAGGACAGAGGCAAGGAGTCTGGCTAGGACCCATAGATTGGCAAGGCTTTTACAAGTAGTGCTTCAGTGAGCAAAGCCAGGAGTGTGACCAGAAATACAGAAGGTGGAAGTGGAAAGGAGGCAGAGGAATTGCTATGATGGTGCAGCATGCTTAGATCAGCCGTGAAAAGACCAGGTCTTGAGAATTGTCCTTCCACTCAGATAGACCACCCTGCACTTGGCAAATATGAAGAGTGCTTGAGCAAGTGTTAAATCTCCTCCTCTTGGGGCCATCTAAGTTGAGGCACAAAGATTTACTGGCTTTTATTGTGTCAGCTCTCTGCATAACTGAAGCAAATTCATTTAACTTACCCTTTTTAGGTGAGGGTAAAATATACCACTCCCCTTATAGACATTAGTTACACTAATTAGTTAGAAGGTATGGGGAAATCCTCTGTAGAGAAGAGCATCTCTACACCAGTGCAGTATGGCAGAGACCAGGTCTGAAAACTAGAAGCAGAGCAAGTAGATTAGAAAGCGTTTTTTTTTTTTTCTAAAAAGAAAAAGGAAAAAAACCCACAAACATAGAATTTAAAAAGGAAAAGTCCTGTCTGTAGGCTTTAAAAAAATAAGTTGCTTGATCAGTTTCCAGGAAAGTCCAAAACAAAATTATCTCAGGATGATGTTTCAAAATAAAACAGTACTTAATTTTAAAATGTGGGGGGTTTTACTGAAATGAAAAAAAAAAAAAAACGGTTTATGTTGTACCATAACGTGATATTTCATCTTGCTTTGAAATGATCACTCAAAATTTTTTTTTTTCATTTTGGTTTTCTCACAGGCAGAGTTTTGTGTGTGCATGTACGTATAGCTGACATCCTCTCACCAGAAATTAGGTTTGACAAAAGTGCATTTTGGGGCAGAAATTCTTTCCTCCTGAAACTTTAAGAAACCTTAAGAAAAAGATATGTTTAAACAGAAGGGAAAGTAGAAAACCAAGAGATTCTGGGCTAGACACAGGGATAGCAGAGGCACTGGATCAACTGGAGAGCAGAGCAAAAAGAATCCATCATCAGAAGAGCTCACTGCTGAAAAGGGCCATTGATGAATACCCCTCAGCAATTATCTTCAGCTCTGAACCTTGGTCATGTGTGAATGTCTGGGTGTGGGAGGGTTGTAAATGAAGGATTGTTCATGAAAGCACAATAAATTGATGTTGTTGATAAATTTTTACCATGGAGCACATACAGGCATGGTTAATAATAAAACTTCATAACAAAAGACTGTTATTCTTTTTTCCATGCCCAGCTACAAGTGCTTTCCCACCTACAAAGACAAATGCCATGGTATGAAAGACATTTTCTTTTGCCTAGAAAGTGGTGAGTGCTGCCTACAGGGCTGCTCCGGTGACTTCCACCTACAGTGAAAAAAGGCTGCTGCAATTGCATTATCAGACTGATAATGTCAGACAGGCTTTTATTTATGTAACAAGGCTCTTCATAAAATCAAAAAAGAAAGTCAAATGAAAGCTTTCTGTTCATCGCACTGGACTCCAAATCAGGCACCCAGCCTTCTCTCCTACTCTCATAAGGTCATGCAATACATTGGCACTTGGCCATTGGAATATGGCCAGTTCACCTCAAGGAGAACAGAACACAGGGCTAGCAGTGTCACAGTCAGTCTCCTAAGGTGGAAAGGGAGCAGTTGTCCATCCTAACTAGACACTAGATTTTCGTGCACTTCTTACATGAACAGGCCTATGCAGAGGCATTATATTACTCAGACAAAGCATCTACTCTCAACCTCTTATTTTCCTAAGGCCTTTCGGTATCTTCAAAATATCAGCAGCTGACACAAGGTTAATTTTTTGCTTTACCAAATACGGAACCTTAATAAAAGAATGAAACCCACTTCTCTGCTAGTACAAGAACATGCTTGAAATGCACAAACAAGTCAAGTCTTCAAAACACTGTATTGTAGATATCTGTTGTCCTAATTGGAGGCGATTTTCAAATGTGTCTTGAATCCAGTAATTCCTGCACAGGCAGGGCTTGCTATATCCTAAGGAGGTTTAGAAAGCTGACCAAATTTGTTGTGGAAGTTAATTGGGATTTAGCAGCCTAATTTTCTCTTTCTTTTTTCATAATTGCAGTTCTGACACTTAAGCTTTATAATTGCATTGTATTACTAAGCCATTTCATTCAGTTAGAAAAGTATCCAGCTGTATATGCATCTGGAGTGATCACAGGGACAGCTTACACAGCAATACGTCTGCATGACACAGAAAGACCCTTGTGTTATCACAGTCCACCCTGTTGCCAACACAAGGCTTGTTTCTACAGCTGATGGCTGACAGATAACATCTACCCAGAGACACAATGCCTTTGAAAGGCATGGGTGAGGCTGGGCCAAGAAGTCCAACTCATTGTTCAGTTCCTTGTTAATAGGAAGTGATAACACTGAACCACAAAAATTTGCTAAGAAGTTATTTTCCAAAGCAGAGTTGCAGATTAAATAAACCTGTAGTAAGGTTTTCATGTATTTGTAGAAAGTAGCTCACGAAATAGACACACATGCTCATGAGATACACAGCTACAGAGTTAGTCAATTGAGTAGTTTTAAATGTGTGATCTCTAGGACATACAGGAACTATACATAAGGAGTTGGCAAAAGAAAAGCTAACCAGTGAAAGAAAAGCTGTAGTCAGAAGCTAAACTTTCCAAGATAACAATCCCCATCTTCACTGAAAAAGAAAAAGTAAGGAATCTAAATGCGAGGATTGCTGGCAGATTCAGCAAAACTGACTAGAGAATGACTGTTTCATCAGACATAAAGAGCTACTCCACAAGAAGCCACTGGAACCACGTGCACTGTGTCCTTAGGAGTTACAGATAAGATTCTTATTCATGTTTATAGGCATACATGTGTGTACAGGAATGGGGTAATAGTGAATTAGATAGACTGTAGATTGGTGGACATGCAAGGAAGCTTTCATGTTCCAAGTTGATCCTGCACCAGCATATATGCACTTAAGGACGCATGTTGTTCAAATCTACCTGATTGTTCAAGAATGACCCCAAAGAGGTCAGATGTGTAAGCCTCCTTTTAGCAGAGAAAATTAAATACTGGTATTTTTATTTAAAAGAAGTGGACTCACCTAACCAGAGTTTAAAAGAAGTGGACTCACCTGACCAGAGTTTTCAAGTTGGGGTTCTTCTGATCTGGGTCCTGGCAGTGTTCTGGCTCTCCACATTTTATATTGCTCTGGAGGAATACCAGATTCTAATTAGCTGCTGAAAGGAAAGCTGAGCCTGGGCACAACGCTAAAATGGTAAACATGGGTGGAATTACGACTTTAAATTTTTAATCCCCAGGAACAATGGCCATGGTCATGCTTCGAAAAAAGTGCATGGTAGTCTATACAGAGAGCTGGTAGAGGTTGGTTATTGGGTCCACAGACTAGTGAGTAGTGGATCAAGATGTTACATGATGGCTTTTAAAATTCTCTTCTCCCGATGTTGTTATTACTATTATTATTAGTAGTAGTAGTAGTATTGAAGCCTGATAAAGCATTTTCTATGCTGGTTAGAATGTTATTACTCTCTCTGACGCTGTAAGTGATGTCTTCTGCTGGTCTTCTTGCATAAACCAATCTCAGCCAGGAAACATAAGGATATGTAAGTAAAAAGGGACAAAACTTCACTGGAACTATAAGAAAACCCATTTTAAAATTACATTGTTAAAATAACAAAAATACAGGACCAAATTCAGTTCCAGTAGTGTGTATATATTTCAACTGATATCAATGACATTGAGGCCATTAACACCAACAGATCATGTGATCCATAAGTTCTGGTCACACCAGAATAGTTCCAGGAGGAAAATGTTTTACTTCATAAAGGAATATGTGGTGTCTGATTACACATTCAAATCCAAAACATGAGATTGCTATATGCATGATATGCAATTTACACAACATCCGCAGAGTATTCAAGTGCATAATTCACAAAAATGAGCATTATCCAAGAAACAGGTACTCAATACTACTCAAAAGCAGCCCAACTGATTAATTTACAGATATTACATTTCTTTGTCACTTTCTCGACCTTTAAAGTAAAGCCTAATTCCAATTAGTTCAGTTATAAAGTCCATAACTCTTGTAGGTACTGCAGTGTGCAACACATTATCATTTTACAATGTTCACCCTGATTTGCGGCACAAAACACGCACTTCTTCTGGGAATTTGTTGGCAGGCATTTAGGGCAGCTGGAAGTGATCATGAAGTGCAATTACTGTCTGTGCATACCCACATCTGGAAAACAGTTCTTTGCAGATTTTAAAATAGCCCTAATGAAGAATGGAACCTTGTACTTGAATAGATGGAAAGGGTGAAGGGGTCTCAACGCCAGATTTGTTAGAGACCTAGAATGAAAAGAACACACTGTAAAGAAATAGAAAATAATTAATGGAAAACTAATTATTGTCAGAAATGTTTGCAATCATTCTTCAAGGAGGGAGAAATGCCGTTCTTAGGCAGGGGTGAAGGGAAGTTCTTCATAAAATAAAATATTCAGTATTCGCCATTAAGGATTTAACAGTGATGATACTGGCTGAGTGAATTATGTTAGGTGATATTATCTTTAATATGCAATCTTACTAAGTCCCGTGGCCAGGGAAACAGAATTAGGTGTGAGATATATTAAAAGGTTTACTGAAAAGGGTCAAAGGGCAAAACAGAGGCAAACCCGAGTAATACCAACATTATTGTCACAAGAATATTGTTGCAACAATGGGTTCCTTGTGATGAGAACTGCTACATAATGTGCTGGGTCCAGGCCTTTCATCGCCTTGGAGAATCTCTTCTGTGTACAGCCAAATAAACTTCACATTTATTTATTTACTACATCTATGTGACCTTGGCTAGACTGGACTTATTTCTAGTCACTTTAAGATGATGGAAAACTGAGGATGGTCATTTTGTAACATTCTGCAGGTATCTGTAAACATGCACAAGAACCCTCATCTGAAAACATCCCCAGTTCAACCACATCAGGCTCAATTACTCTCACAGTGCTGATGTCCCTCAACTTGAGCTCAAAGCAGTAGATACTGCTGCCCCTCAGCACCTCCAAAAATAAGGCAAATTAAGAATTGAGTATGCAAAGCAGAACACAGAGTAATTAAGAAATGCATTTCCTATATTTAAAAGCATTCCAAAATCTCTTTAAAACTGGTTTAATTTTTCATCTTAGTTAATGGAACTACTTTAAAGTTCTTCTCTAGAACAAGTGACCCCTTTTTCTCTTTTATGTGATCTATACTTGAGTTTCAGTCCTTCACACACACTTTGGGATGATATAAAGCTTCAGCTCTGACCAGCCACTGATGTTACACATCTCAAAGCAGAACACTCTCACCCCAAGTTTCACTCATTTCAACACAGCCTGAATCATGTCCTATGCAAGTACTTCTATACTCAGAATATTAATTGCATTATAGAATCATAAAATCATAGAATAGTTAGGGGTAGAAAGGACCTTAAGATCATCTAGTTCCAACCCCACTGCCATGGGCAGGGACACCTCCCTCTAAACCATGACACCCGAAGCTCTGTCTAACCTGGCCTTGAACACTTCCAGCGATGAAGCATTCACAACTTCCCTGGGCAACCCATTCCAGTGCCTCACCACACAAACAGTAAAGAATTTCTTCCTCATATCCA
>JARCZZ010006963.1:0-40655 GCA_030323915.1 Brotogeris chrysoptera | reverse complement strand
TGGAGTATTGTGTGCAGTTCTGGTGTCCTCAACATAAAAAGGACATGGAACTGTTGGAACAAGTGCAGAGGAGGGCCCTGAGGATGATCAGGGGACTGGAGCACCTCCTGTATGAAGACAGGTGAGAAGGTTGTGTGGAGACCTCATAGCAGCCTTCCAGTATCTGAAGGGGGCCTATAGGGAAGCTGGGAAGGGACTCTTCATTAAGGACTGTAGTGATGGGACAAGGGGTAACGAGTTCAAACTTAAACAGAGGAAGTTTAGATTGGATATGAGGAAGAAATTCTGTACTGTGAGGGTGGTGAGGCACTGGACTGGGTTGCTGAGGGAAGTTGTGAATGCTCCATCGCTGGCGGTGTTCAAGGCCAACTTGGACATAGCATTGGGTAACATGATTTAGTGGGAGGTGTCCCTGCTGATGGCAGGGTAGTTGGAAGTAGATGATCTTAAAGTCGTTTCCAACCCTAACTATCCTATGATTCTATGATGAAGTCACACCTGGAGTATGTGTCCAGTTCTGGGCTCCTCAGTTGAAGAAAGACAAGGGACTACTGGAGGGGTTCCAGCAGAGGGCTATGAAGATAACGAGAGTCCTCTTATGAAGAAAGTATGAGAGAGCTGGGCCTGTTTAGGCTGGAGAAGAGATGACTGAGAGGGGATCTTATTCGTGCATACAGATATCTCGAGAGTGGATGTCAAGAAGATGGTGTCAGACTCTTTTCAGTGGTGCCTAGTGACAGAATGAGAGGCAGTGGACACAAACTGAAGCACAAGAAGTTCCATCTGAATATGAGGATGGACTTCTTTACTTTTAGGGTTAC
Source organism: Brotogeris chrysoptera (assembly GCA_030323915.1). Taxonomy (NCBI): domain Eukaryota; kingdom Metazoa; phylum Chordata; class Aves; order Psittaciformes; family Psittacidae; genus Brotogeris; species Brotogeris chrysoptera. The sequence goes on along the minus strand of JARCZZ010006963.1, from coordinate 39,834 downwards.
AAAGCACTGGAGCAGGCGGCCCAGAGAAGCTGTGTAGTCTGCTTCTCTGGAGCTATTCAAAACCCTCCTGAACTTGATCCTGTGCAGCCTGCTGTAGGTGAACCTGCTTTGGTGGTGGTGTTTCAGGAGATGATGCCAGGAAGTCCATTCCAACCTCCAACCCCAGCCATTCTGTGATGCTGTGATTCTGTGTGGCCACACAGTGGGTTGCCAGTGTGCTCCGACAGGTTTGCAAGCTATTGTGTCCTGCTTGTTCCAGCTCTGTGCCTGGAACCTCCTGCCCTAGAAGGGAAGGAAGGGGACCATCACAGGGAAGTAGGAATATGTCCCTGGTTACAACCTCTGACTGCTATTTCAACAGAAATCATACCTCCACGTGGTTATACAGAGATTCCTCGATCAGACAGTTTTTACAAGATTGGAGATATATTTACAAGATTTGGAGATATATAGCAGCTGGTGGCTCCTCCTGTCATTGGTATGGTAATCTACCCTCTGTCAGGGTGGTGAAGGACAAGTGCCAGATTTGACTGACCCTCCTACTGCACTGATGGGAAGGGGAAGGCAGTCTCAATGGGGAACAGTACTGCAAATGAATTCTTGTATGTTTCTGTAGTTTTCTCCTCAGAGTGTCCTTGATTAAGCTATTAATACAGGCCCATTAATTTCAGATTCTCTGTCTTTTCTGTGCTTAGCTTGGAAGAATTCAAACTCAGCATCCAAAATAGAGTAGATGTTTTTGAAGTTTTAGCCTAACTATGTCTGTCTGTTTTAGTGTCCCCTCTTGTGTTTGAAAGACAACTTTTGCTTTTCCTTAATATTGTTAAATAACTTCCAAATTCTAAGGTGATAAGTGAGTCTAAGAAACCCACACAGTATTTTACATAGCAAAATGGCTGTCACAGAGACATTTCCACCAAGAGAAAGTTATTGCCTTTTAGGATATCAGATACTGAAATGGTTGAGAAATTTCTGGGTTCATATTTCAAAGAAAATAGCTTGTCAAGTAAAGAGATTTTAAAAATAATGTCTATTTTTGCTAAAAAATGTTCATAGAACTTTTTTCTGAAAATCTGGTTTCATGATCTTCTTTAAAGTAAGTTACACAAGTTCTAGATCTGTTCTAGTTTGGTTTTTATTTTTTTTTGTAGAAAAACCTGTTATTGTTAGCTCTATTTATGCATCTGATATTTTTTTTTTCTTTGAAAGGAAAATTACTTCAGTGCTTCAGATGCTTCAGACAGTGGAATATCTTAGGCTATCAAACCAGAACACAACAGTCAGGATCAGAAACATTTTGCTTTAGCATGTATGCAATTATTTCTGTAAAATCATTGCTATTCTTTGGATTTAACAGGCATGTTTGGTTAATTTAGTTACATCTTTCCAATGCTTTATGCATTTCTTGTTCCATTTTCATCTTTGTTATTTCTGTTCCTCTGTCTTTCTTGAATGTGTGATTAATGTTTCTTTAGGCAGCAAAACAATACATTCCAGATCACGAGTTATGCAAAGTCATAGCATTTTTTTGAGAAATAAAATGAGTCAATGTAACATCAGTATTCATAGCAAGTTTCCTCTCTGTGCAAGAGGTCTTGTAGGCAAAAGTTATCCATAGACTAAAGTAACAACTGCCCAAAGAGGAAAGAAATATGGAACAAGCAGTAGGTGTTTATGGAAAATTCCAGTTACTACCTGGGTCTGGATACAGTTGATAGGGAGGACAAAAGAAGCAATGGCATGGATTTAATGGATCAAGTTTCATTTCTGCAGTTCATCTATTCATTAATGGCCCATGAAAAGTGAAGACTGAGAGATTTGGACCAAAGAGCTGCCAGAGACTAAACCAAGCATTACATCTTGAAAGATTGCATCATTGATGCTTTAAATTAAAACTTTATTGCCATTGTAAAACGTCTGTGAGATACCCAGGGAAAATAAAATATATGGTTTTCAGAGAGTGGTCATTATTTTTTCAGCTAAAGGAGTGTCCTTTCCCCTTAGGAGTGGTGTGAAATGCAGCCCTCCATAGGCCGTCCTCAGCTGAGGTTCACGGCCAAAGACTATTCCACATTTTCCATTCGCATCTGGTTCTTTTTTCCTTTTGTAAGAGATGAATCAAGGTTGGGTCACATCTGCATGCCCTACTTTAACAGTAAAATACCCCCTGCTTTCCCCTCCATATTTTTAGTGAAGGGAAATAGTAACTTTGCAACCGAGGACAAAGATGGTGCATCTTTCTGCATATAGCACAGGGATGCTCTGGGAGACAACCCCTCTGCCTCACACTGCTTTGCACCTGCCTGCTCTATGGCTGAAAGATGAATACTTTGCGATCCAAATACCAGCATGATCCACAGAGGTTTTGGTGAACAGTTTCCGAGCTGCAGTCCACTAATGGGACTCTCAGTAGTTCAGTGACTGGAGGTGGGAGAATGCAGGCAGGTATTTGTGGAGGCCATTGACTGACTGTTCAACAGCCCAATATTCTTTGTGTGAAACACAAGGCTGCATTTTAATGAAGACTCAGGGGTTTGGAGCCCCATATGTGACTTAGGAGCATTTCAGACACAGCTTCAAAGTACAGATGTGCAAGAAAAATACCTTAGTAATTGCTGGATGCAGTGGCACAGCTTAGCTCCAAAGAACTACTTTATGCTGGATAAAGTTGCCCTCACAAGCACTAAACCACAAGTGAATAACAGAAATACTCTCAGCTGTAAAATCTGGTCACTGGTAATATCCAGGCAGCTTGAGAAACAGCCGCTTCTCTGTTGACAGTTGAGAATGTACTGTTTGTAGCTCTTCTGCTCAGAAACTAATAGGACTGCTTTCCAGGACACGGTAGAAGGTTCTCCTGCAAAAATTATGTAGATGCCTAAAACTGGTAAAACAGAAGTGCATATACTGAAAACTGTAATTTTGAAGTAATTTTCTCAGCTGTTACTTACATATTGAGGAACCTAAACTCCACAGCTGCCTGATATTATATGTTTTTGTTTATATTTCTGTTTTACAATGAAAGCTGGATCACTTGTGAGGAGTCTTAGAAACTCCATCTCAGCTTCCTGCCTTGCTGGGGATGGTTCAAACCCAAATCTCTCACCTCTCCATATGAAAGGCCCAACCACTAAGATTCTGGTACAGGAACTGGAGTGGAGCATCAGAGAGTAGAGAGCATCTCTTGTGCCTCTGACTGAAGCTGTTACACTCAAAGAAAAACCTTCATAATTCAGTAGATCAAAGAAGGACCAAGAGGAAACACGACTATATCACCTCACAGTTTGTACAGTCACCTGGCAGAAGGAAATCTGCATACCATCCCTGCTCCTACGCATATCTGCATGCTTTTATATGGAAAAACATTGGATAGCATAAAAAAACCCCTGACCCTATGTTCTTTGTATCCACTTTCTGTTTAATTGGATTGTGTGTAAGTGCTCTGTGTAGGAGGAACCCTTATCAGAAGTAGGAAGCTTTTCTTGCTAAATGAAAAGATGGAAACATGCTCAGTAAGCTACTGTATCTGTCTTATGAGCTAAGCTCCAGACTGACCTGATGATCCCTCAAAACAAAGAGCTGCTTATAAAATATGTCTTAATTGCCGAGAAAGTATGAAATCAAAACCAGTTGTTGCTGGTGATGATAGCTTCCATGGATCCCTGCTGCTGTCTACAGAGAAAGTGGAGGCAGCCTGAGAGACTATCTGGAAGCTTGTGCACAGCATGGACACTTCACAAGGATAAAAACTCATGCCCCTTCCCCCTATGCCTGTTTTATTATGAGTCCTGCTGCCCTGTATTACCCATTGCCTGTATGAGACACAAAACCTTTGAGGATGTAGCTGCCAATGCAACTTCAGTGAGCGCAGTACCCTTTATGCCTGGTTAACAAATTAACTTAAAGGAGCATTCACTTGTTGGCTGGCACTTTTTCCCCCCATTTATATCAGATGGATGAATGTCACAGCAGCCAAGGACAGACGAATGTTTGAAATATTACAGAAGCAGAAGCCTCTCACTAAGAGAATAGAAAACCAATTTCTGCAAACACATCTCTGAGGAGGAAATAGGTGAGAGATTATTATGAGAGCTTGTTTTAGCTGTAAGACTTTGTAAATATGCAAGCAAAAGAAAAGAAAACCCACCACCAAAACACCCAGTAAACAGACCAAACTTAGCTCAGTCTTAAACCTTCCATCTTCCTTGGGACAGTACTGTTTGAAATTGCCACATCATTCAATTTTAAGTGATTTGCATACCAAATGCAAAAAACCTGATTAACTGGAAACTTCCCCCCTCCACCTTCTCTGAGACATATGGTGAGACAGCAACAGAAGTGATGGATGTAGTGGATGATTGCTTGCTGAACCAGTGTGTGAGAAACTATGCTAGGAATAATTCATGTCAAGATATGGTCTTAACTAAAAGACATATTAAAAAAAACATCTTGACAGGTTTAATATCTTACATGATACACGTAATCCATGACTTCTAAGGCATGTGATTATTTCAAAACATGGTATTTCAGTAGAACTTCAATTTTATGAAAAGGTCTCAAGAGATGCTTGATCTAATGCTAAATCAACCTCTCACAAAATAAAGGAAACTTGAAGTTATTCTGAGGTATGGTATGGATTCATCTTTATCTAATAGTGCTTCAAATCAGCAGTGATTCCCTGTAGGAAGTGGAATAACAATGATATAAAATAGGTGAAAGTGACCCAATAAACAGTATAATAAGGCATTTTGGATGAAAATATGTTTCATATAAACAAAGGATTTACTGCTTTGCCATGCTGAGAACCCACTGATGCCAAAGAACTATGCTATGGCTGCTAATACAGCAGACATGTATTTCATATTTATTTTTGCCACCTGTATTTTATTAAAGGGGAAATTTTACAATACTTGAAGTGACAAAAGATTAAGCTGGATGTGTAGCAAGTGTGAAAATCAGCTAATGGGTAGAAGTGGCCTTGTTCACCACTGTAATTAGCTTTCATGTTTAGAGAATCAAGTTAATTAGAAAAAGGCCTCGTGGTTGTTGTGACAGATATGAGATCTGCAACTGTGGCTGGTAAGCTGGCCACTTGAACCTCACCATGAACAGAGATCCTGAGTGACGGACAGAGAACTGAGCTGGGACACAGAGACAGGCTGAGTTATTGCTGCTGCTGACCTAGCATGGGATCTTGGGCACACCAGTTTTCCCATGTCATTTCTTGTTAGTCTTGTAAGTTTAAGAAGCTGTCCTTGACCAAAGAAATCATTATATATTTTGCACAGTCTCTAGCCAATGAAATAATCTAATAATAAAGGTTATGAAATATATACCAGTCCATAGTGGTTTTCATTAAAGGACAGAGTCCCCGAGAACTGAAATAAAGAGAGTTCAGATAATCATGTAGAAAGGGTCACGTAATTCATCTGTATTTAATACAAGAGATGATCAGTACAAGTATCTCTGAGGGCAGGTATAAAGAAGATTCTGTCTTTCTCTTCTTTTCTAAGATGTGCATCGGTTGATTTTGAAATTAAATCATGTCAAGTTTAGCAAACACTAGAGGAAAAAGATCTTACACATTCTGTAGTGACATGGAGCTTAACAGATGCTGACCAGATGGAAACAGCCATTTTTTTTCAAATGATCTAGTATTGTCAATTGAAAAGTATGGAGTTTTGTGGATTTATTGTGTTCCCCTCTGACACAGCTGCTGGTTCTAACCAGTGATGTTTTTATCTTTCCATAAATTAGGCAAAGGCTGAGATTTGACTAGTAATGAAAGTATAACATATAGTTCTGCATACTAAGAAAGCCATAACCTAAGCCCTGCAGTAATATTCGGAATGCCCAGTCCTGTCTTATTGCTATTGTTTATTAGTATACAGGTCTTGAAATAACAGAGTTCAGAGAATAAAATGGCAAATAAAAATTATTTCTTATCTATGTCTTTCCATCCAGCAAGTAAAATCCCAGCTTCCTCTGTCTTATACAAAAGGGTGATATTTTCTGCCAATGGCCATCTTGTCAGCAGCTTCTTATTAATACCTACTACAATTCTTTTCTTTGATGCCTTCCGACACCCCATCACTTAAGGAATGTATATTTCTATGCACAAGCAGTTAGATATAGCAACAGAGGGAACACAGTTTTAGTGGCTTTGAGGAAGACAGTTTGATGGCCAACAGCCACAGCTTTTGAAGAGTCTGATTTATCTGTAAATCAGCCCTTAAATTTAGACAATTGGTGGAAAAATATGCCAGATTCCCAAAGAGTAATAGGCAAGGAATAATGGAAAGGCAACAGACAACTCAGAAAAATAAATAAATCAATATTTGAAGTGAAAGAGTAGCAGACTAAGTATAGACTGTTAAAGAAAGCTATAGTTTTATCAAAGAATCCTTAGCTTGCTCCCTGTCATATGAAGGAATAGTTAAATATTTGGTGTTATAAACCTTAGTAAACACCTCTCTGCACTCATACAGGAGATGAAAATGAATTCCAATTCTCAGAGGGAACCTAGACATTCAGAAATTAAATGTTGGAATCTGCCTTTGTGAGGAAACATCAATGTACTGTAACATTTGAGAAGCTAATCCAGTCAAACTACTTTTTTGATGTTTCCCTTGGAACCTATTACCCAAGAATCCTGGTGTGCTATGAGAGCCCAGTGTTTGAGAAAAAGAGAAATACAGAGTGCCCATGTTCTCAACTGGTAGGTGTGGGGCAACATCTTGGCTTGTTCCAAGTCAGCAGAATAAATTGCTTTACATTATCCAAGTGTCTGACCCTAATTAGCTGCAGAGCAACTTGGGGAGACAATTAGGTTATGGGCAGAGGCAAGCACAGAAAAAGGCAAAAGAATCATGGAGGGTAATGAAGAAAATGTTTATTAGTTGAAACTGCCGCTGGGAGGGGGAACCTGACTGGCAAACACATTTTGGTTCATGGGTTGGGGCAATACGTAAAGCTAGGATTAGTCAAAAGTTTGCTTTTCACCTTTAAAATGATTCAGGTCATTACTTCTTCCATGTGAAATAAATGGAGGGGTGTCTGGATCAGTAATTTTTCTATTCCAATGTGCAAATTTTGATAATCTTTATTAATTTATTTTTTCTCCTCCTGCACTGTGCAAAATGACATGCGAGAGGAGATAATTAGACCCCAGCCGTGAATTTTAATTCCTTTCATGTTAGCTTGCTGAGCACACAAGCAAACTTCTCATAAAGCAAAGGCTAATAACCCAAACCAAAAAGGGAGACTCACTGCTTCCAGCTGGAACAGAGAGGTTGATAAGTTTTTGTTTAGGACCATAATAAGTTGAGAACTTAATAAGTTCTTCCACACACACTTTGTGTTTCAAGCAGATTCAACATGTCAATGAATTTATAGGTGAGCTGAATCCAAGCTCAAATGAAATGGAAAGCAGACGCTCAAGCAGCAACATCTAAGCAGTGAGAAAGTACCTTCCCATTTTTTCCTGTGAGCTTAGAAGTCAGGAACAAACAGAGGTGAAGAAGTAATAAAAAATGGTGTGAGGGTAATGAGTTCCCTGTCTGGTGCACTCTGCAGTAGCTTGTAGGTGGAAGATTTCTATGAGTGCAGTGGATGTATTTCTCTGAAATTAGAAAGGTATAAAAACAACCCTTTGGTTTTCTAGCAGTCCCACAGGATGGGATATAGAGCTGAGGTACATCAATAAAAATTGAATTAGATTTACAATTCTGCCCTATTATCTAATTATAGCCTGCTTGGAGATATATGGTAATTTATCAATGAAGAGAGACCTATTGAACATGTTAGTCATAAGCTTCACACTGAAGACTATTTTCATTAATCAAGCAGCTAGAGAGTTACTTTCACCACTTTAGTTTTAAAGGAAAGTGAGTTTCTTCTGTAAAGCCAGTCTCAGTGCCCAACCAGAATACACAAGTTGAGAAAAAAACATTCTTTGTTTATATGCAGACCACGTTTGCAACTTGTGTTACTCTGGTGACTCCAGCGAGTTTACAGCAGACTGGAAGTTAGCTCTGTATGTTATATTCCATTTCATCTATTTGTAATGTGAGCAACACCAATCCTACATATCAAAAGCATTCTGTAGTTTGCAAATAGAACCCCCAGATACTTAGGGAAGGAAGAGTAAAGATTGCCCAGGCACCTTTACATAGACTATAATTATGTGACTATATGTAAAAGAGTGCTAGGTGGAAAAGAACATACGGCCACGTATTTATATGCATCAGCAGGCAAGAGAATTTTTTTGGTGTTGAACTTCATTGTGTCTTTTTCTGAATGCCTCATTTTCCCATCAGATTTCTGCTGAAATACTACTGTATTCTTTTGAAGACTTCTTTTTCCTGTGAACTGAGGATTGAGAGTCCACTCTCTGCCATGTGGTATGGATTGCACTTGATCATGGGTGGGTGCTCCCTTCCGCTATTTATTTTGCCCATAAAATCCCCCACTAGGCAGACTTTCTTGTTAGCATGCTGTAGGCTGGCCAGTACACACCTGGACATTGCCCCTGGTCCCTCTGCCATGATGCTTCTCCAGAACCATCATTTTATTTTGACAGTGGCAATCTCAGAGCTTACGGTCTGTGCCAAGGACACAGAATCAGCATGCTGTGCCAGCACTGAAAGGTGGTAGTGCATCTGCTGCAAAAAGTGAATGTAGGGATGATAGTGAAGAGAGTAAATTGTTTGGGACACAAAATTTACAATTGTAATGAGGATTTGTCTGTTGACTGTTGTTGTATCATCCATCAGCTATTTCTGGCTTTAAGCAATGGCCATGCTGTTAGCCGTTAACAACTTCAGTCTCCTGCCTTGTACTTTAGTTCATTGCTTTATTTTTGCTTCAGTAAGTTTCATCACCTAAAAACGTGAAGTTAAAAATGAATGTGAAGCTTTTATTTGTGGGTGCTTCATACATAGGGATTCACTGACAAAAGTGCAAAACGTCAACATCTAATTTGTTTTCCTCTTGATGTGTACGGCTTGGCTACATAAATGGACCATTCTCCCCGCTGTAGAGTATCACTTGTTTTTTTAAGTCTGAAAAAGCATTTCCGTCTCAACTACCTACTCTATGAGGCATTACACACCATGTCCTTCAGGTCTAGTCTTGTCAAATGTCTCCAGAGCCCAAAATCTTGAGATCATCCTGGTTTCTGATTTTTTCTTCTATTTTACCTGCCTTTTGTGAAAATAAATCACCACCTTTTCAGTTGCTCATGGTCATGGCATGGTCTTTCTCTGAAGTTGTCCAACTTTCTCCATCATCGGTTCCCATGTATGTCCCAGGCTTGGGCTCAGCATTCACCCAGAACCCAGGGGAAGATCCAGCAAAGAGACCAGTCTCCTGTGCCAGGACAGAGAGCCCAAACCCCTGGTACCCTTTTGGATTTGGAGAGTCGTGGGGAGTGGGGATGAGTTCTCCAGCTCAATGTTGGAGATGAAGAAATCTTTCTCCACCCTCATCTTTAACGCTAGAGAAATTAATTGAACATTATTTAGGTCAGAAACAGAAGAGCTGCACCAGCATGGTCAGAGGCACTCACATGAAGGAAAGGAATCCTGTATACCTGTTCCTCTGTCAAAGGCTTTAAAAAATACATTTTATTTGAAACAACCTGGAGAACAAGCCCAGAATCAGCCTGACAGCAAGGGCTGAAATAGAAAGCAATTTTATTTTTCTTTGTTCTTTTATTTTGCAATAGGAACTCTTTAAGGTGGGCATCTGAATAAAGTTTTGATTGCAGCTTGATTCATTTTTATTCATCCATCATCATCTGCTGGAGGAAAATAGTTGGGCAACAGAGTACAAATTTCCATCTTGAAGATGGCGTTTGCTGGGGCCAAGCCAATAGCACTATGAGGCATGTCTCTATAGTTGCACAGGCAGTTTTACATTCATGAGTTCCTGTTCTTTGCCTTCAACATTTATAGCTGAAATAATTTTCACAATAGCTCTAACAGATCATTCTGCTTCTCCATTAGCTGTAATGGTATGATTCTTCAATGAGAAAACCCTGCATATTTTGCAAGCTCTTAAATTCCTGACTCTGGAAAGTTGGGCTGTTATCCACTTGTAGTGCTTTCGACTTCTGGAGATGGAAAATATCTTATCCAGTGATGTGACAATCGTGCTGAATATTTTTTAACGTTTTATTTCCACCTGGAGAACTGTAAACACTTATCAATAATGACTAAAGCATAATGCCAGAGACCCCTAAACACTAAGACCTTCCACAGAGCCCACAAGACTGAAAGTAATAAGAATGAAATGAAAACACCCCAGATTGTTTCTCCATTTAGGATACTTCATGCACCTTAGTTTTAATGCTCTAAGACTTTTTGGATATGTCTTGTTTTCATTTTTTTTTAAATGTATTAAACACATTGTTTCTTACTAATAGACATTAACTGAAACAGCTGCTGCAAAATGTAAACATTTGTATGCATGTACTTCTATCCATGGCCTCTAGCTTCATCTTCCAGAATGGATGTGGAGATGAATGGCAAGTACAGGACCTTAAGCAAAACAGGGCTGTGTCTTTGGGAGTCTAGCTATGAAAGCAGAGTCTTAAATTTGGACATTCTTTTCTTGAAAGACCTACAATCATTTTGAAGTTTGTCACTGGCATGTAAATTTGTTTGTGAAGTTTTACAGTTTGCTTTAATTTCTATGTAATTTCTGCATTTACAAACATTGATCAAAGGAAATCTAGTCTTGTAAAAAATGTTGTTAATTTTTGTCTCTCTCCAAGAGTTTCTGTATTACTAATTGCTAGACCTGTAAATCAAAGCTGATTGATAGAGAACATTGGGTATAAGATGTTTCCTCATGTAACCCTTTTACTTTGGAAAGTGATGGGTTATCCTGCTCTGGAAAGCTAATTAAAAATGGAGTGTCCTGGTCTTTTCAGCATGGAATAACTCACTTCTATGTTTTGATTGCTTCCCCCCCCCCCCCCCCATATTGTTCTAATTTAATAAAATGCAATTAGTGGAACTTAGATCAGCACTTGAGAACTAACTGAATCATAGAATCATAGAATAGTTAGAGTTGGAAACGTCCTTAAGATCATCTACTTCCAACCACCCTGCCATCAGCAGAGACACCTCACACTAAACCATGCCACCCAAGGCTATGTCCAATCTGGCCTTGAATACCACCAGGGATGGAGCATTCACAACTTCCCTGGGCAACCCATTCCAGTGCCTCACCGCCCTTACAGTAAAGAATTTCTTCCTTATATCCAATCTAAACTTCCCCTGTTTCAGTTTGAACCTGTTACCCTTTGTCCTGTCACTACAGTCCCTAATGAAGAGTCCCTCCCCAGCATCCTTATAGCCCCCTTCAGATACTGGGTCATTGGCAAACTTGCTGAGGGCGCACTCAGTCCCACTGTCCATGTCACCGACAAAGATGTTGAACAAGACCGGTCCCAACACCAATCCCTGAAGGATACCACTCGTTCCTGGTCTCCAGCTGCACATTGAGCCATTGAGCGCTACTTTTTACGTGCAGCCATCCAGCCAGTTCTTTATCCACTGAGTGATCCATCTATCAAATTAATGTCTCTCCAATTTAGAGACAAGGATGTTGTGTGGGACAGTGTTGAAGGCTTTGCACAAGTCCAGGGAGATGACATCAACTGCTCTACCCCTGTGCATCAGTTGCATAGCCCCACCATAGAAGGCTACCAGATTGGTCAGGCAGGATTTCCCCTTAGTGAAGCCATGCTGGCTGTCACCAAGCACCTTCTTGTTTTTCATGTGCCTCAGCATGCCTTCCAGGAGAATCTGCTCCAAGATTTTGCCAGGCACAGAGGTGAGGCTGGAATGTCAGAACTCAGAAGGATGTGGTCAGCGGTGCAGCGTCCCATTGGAGGCCTGTGGCTAGTGGTGTTCTTCAGGTCAGTATGGGTCTGGGTCTAGTCTTGTTCAACTTACTGGCTGATGACCTGGATAAAGAACAAGTTTTCTGATGGTACAAAGCTGCGAGGAGTGGCTAATATGCCAGAAGGCTGCGCTGCCATTCAGTGAGACCTGCATACGATAGAGAGCTTCCTGGAGAGGAACCTAATGGAGCTCAACAAAGATGAGTGTAGGTTCCTGCACCTGGAAAGGAATAAACCCATGCACCAGTACAGGTCAGGAGCTGACCTGCTGGAAAACAGCTCTGCAGAGAAAGACCTGGGAGTCCTGGTGGACAGGATAACCATGAGACAGCAACATGTCCTTGTAGCCAAGGAGGCCAGTGGTATGCTGGAGCACGTTTGGAAGCATGTGGCCAGCAGGCAAGGGGAGGTTATCCTTCCCCTCTACTCTGCCCTGGTGAGGCTGCAGTTAAGGGCTCCCCATTTGAAGAAAGACAAGGAACTACTGGAGAGAGTCCTGCAGAGGGCTACAAAGATGACTAGGGGACTGGAGCATCTCTCTTATGAGGAAAGTTTGAGACAGCTGGGCCTGTTTAGCCTAGAGAGTAGATGACTGAGAGGGGATCTTATCAGTGTATACAAATACCTTAATGGCCTCTGTCAAGAGGATGGTGCCAGACTCTTTTCAGTGGTGCCCACAGAGAGGGTAAGGGGTAATGGGCACGAACTGAAACACAGGAAGTTCCATCTGAATATGAGGAAAAACTTCTTCACTGTGAAGGTGGCAGAGTCCTGGAACAGGCTGCCCAGGGACGTTTTGGAGTCTCCTACTCTTGAGATACTCAAAACCCGCCTGGACATGATTCTGTGCAAACTGTTATAGGTAAACCTGCTTTGGTGTGGAGGCAGGTTGGACCAGATGATCTCTGGAAGTCCATTCCAACCCCAGCCATTCTGTGATGCTGTGGTTCAAAGGGACAGCGTGCCAACATCACCCACGAATGCCAGAACCTTGTGTCTTGTCTCTGACAGCAGTAATGTCAGTTATCCAGGGAAAAATTTAACTGTTCTGCTTTCAGGAAGCCCTTTGGTGTGCTTTCATAGAGCATTTTATCAGCCTGTAGCAATTTTATGTTCAGAAACTTTGTGAGGCAGAGCAGGCATCTCTGTGTTCACTGGACCTCACCGCATTCTTCTGTGAATGTATTGAAATGCATTTTGCACTCATATGAACTCCTAGCAACAGCCACATCTTGCAGCAAGTCAGACTCCAGACAAAATGATTTAATTTTAATATTAAAATGCCCATTCCATTTGCTTTTCTTTCAGGATTTGATTCCACTTATTGCTTTGGTTTTCATTCTATCTTGGATTAGGATTCTTTTAATTGAAGGTTTTCTGTATAACAGAAATCTGGTGCATGCCCAGCTGTATTTATGGGATTATACTATTTTATTTGAAGGAAAAATAGGTAGTCTTATGATTCTAGATAATTTGATGTAATGTTCTTATTTTATAGCAATCAATGGGAATAAAGATGGAATAAAATAACAGGCAGAAAAATCCTGTTTTATAATCCATACAATAGAGTAAATGGAAGAAAATTAATGGCTGAATTTGCCATAAATTTGCTGTTTCCTGATTTTTAGACATTATTGTTTGTAAGCTGAATGTTACGTTAATGTGAGTTTCTATATTCTAGTAGCTTATATTACTCAAAACTCTATGTGGCAGATTTTGCAACTGCTTAACGCCTCAGTCAGCATTAACACAGAAAAGTCTCAAATAGGACAAAGTTTATACTAAGTTTTTATGCACAGCACTCAGAAGCAGAGAAGTTCCATGCTGTGTCAGACTTGGTCTGAAAGTGGAGCTCAGTACCTCACCCAGCAAAGCTCTTTCCTTAAGCTGCTGAGATTTCCTGATTTCTAAAGCAGCCTTCTGTGATTTTCTCTTAAAAGTTAGAAGAGTAAAAGAGGAGTGTAGCAATCTTAAAATACCAAAATGCACATTTGACATAAAGTTTGTTTTTTAGGGCAAATCTTTGGAAAACTTGTGTTTTTTTCGGAATGGTTTTGCCTGTACTGTCGAGCTGACATGTGAGTGCATGGGTTAAACCCCCTGTAATGAAAATTCTTAGCATGCCTCAAATGTCAGATGATAATAACAAATACACAGTTCCAGTTCACAATCTAGATATTTTTTTTTGGCACAGGGCAGGGAGTGAATTTGAATTTCAGCATTTGCCAGGGAGAAAATGCCCATCAGGATACTAGAACAACACAGTGCCTGCTGAGATTAATGATTCAGTGAGAACCTGTAAACTGTGATTCAAAGAGACGTGAGATTACCTGTGTAATCACTTAAATTTAAAGAAATGGCATGACCATTTTTTTTGGCAGCTTTAGTTTCTTCCACAAAATATATGTATTGTCCTGTCAGCACGACCTGTCTATGTCTGTAACTCTTCTTATGGCAGAAATGCATACCTGTCACTGCAACAATGCAGCAGGGAGCAGATCCTGGTATTTTTATGCTGATGTCATATTCATCCACCTGCTTTGTCCTGAAAACCTGTAATCTTGCAGTGACTGGCAGCATCAGAAACCTTAGGGAATTGTATCATTACTGAGAAAAGAATTTGATCTTTGTCCAATTCATTTGCTCTATTTATTTGTCAAGCAATGGACTGGTCAGGGCTGCACAGCAGAGCTACGTTCACCCAAAATGTGGAAGGGGAAAGTGCATATACTCTCTCACACTGCCCATGCAGGACCAGAGTTGTTTTCTCAGAGTAGCCATTCTCATGCAATTTTTAACAACATGACCTGAGGCATTAGGGATGCAAAGATCACCTGTACCTATGGGTTGCAGTCCTTGGCTCCCAAAATGAGCTTGTGCTTTCTGGGACAGGGGAAGTCCTGACTCAAACTTCTGTTTTTGAAACAGGCTTTGGTGTCTCACATGCTAGCAAGGTGATACCAGCCACTCTCCATGGATATTCCTCCTGTTGGAGTGGTCCGGCTAGCTTCAATTCAGGTCAGTTCTAAGTTAAATACTATATTGGCATAACTAAGTCTATACCCCTCCGGTAAGTGCACTCAGCTGAGATCTAGGAAGCTGAGGTCTCAGTCCTTGTTAAATGTTTAATGCTGTGTGCACAATGAATAGCTCCCACGGGAGGGATCCCCAGCACAGAAGAGGCAAAAATCAAATCATCCAGAAGAGTGGTTTGAACCTGGCTCTTTGACATTGCCAGGATGCTCTAATTGGATTATTGGATCCTGTGAGCTGGAAGCTCCCTTGCATTTTTTTCTGTTTTACAAATGGGGTAGAAACATTTAGCTCCAGGTTTATGGATTGCAATAGGAGAAGCCTCCTCACCTATCACTTGCTTGTAGCTGATGGGCAGCATTGGGCTGTTTGCCTCTGTATTTTACTTCTGAATCCCTGTTTGGTAGGTTGCCCTGAAAATGCCTGTGTCTTCACACAGCAGCGCCCCTAGTCAGAGCTGAAACCCACTGGGCTGCATGTTGCATAGCAAGTGGGGAGAGCTCAGGGAACTCTGCTTCAGCCTTTGCTCAGGAAAACCCTGAGGAATTTGACAAAGTAAGTACTGAGCAAAGCGCAAGTACAGGCTTCAGATTTACCAGAGTCTGGAAACCAGCATGAATCAACAAGAAGATGAAATGAAGAAAAGCTTTCTTACTGTGTTGAGGAGAACATATGGGAGGTATCTCCTCTGGAACACTGCACTAAGTAACTCATGACCATTTATTTGGCTGTTTGGATTAATTAATATTAAAAATAATTTGAAAGATGCCTATCCTGGAACCTGTGCATCTTTTCACCTTGGATGACCCAGTTGTTCCTATTTCATACACTTTGATTCGTATCACAGGGCAACCTTGAGGCATAAAAATGGGTTCCTTTGAAAAGAAACTAAACTGGAAGGTGCTCTCCAGAAGCACACTTTGACAATTCTCATGCTAGAGCCAAACCTATGGGCTCAACCTAGAGCTCATTGAATTCAACTACAGAGATGTGCACTGTGCAGCACTGGGCAATTAGCTCTGCAGATCCACTTCTGTTGGGACCAAAAAACCATTTCAGACTTCTTTCTCCCTACAGCCACCTTATCAAGAAGCATCTCATGCTGCTCTGAGCACCATTAATTGACATGGCTTTGCTGAGGAAGCTGGGGCCCTTGCCTCTTTAAATGGCCATTGCTC
Organism: Brotogeris chrysoptera; assembly: GCA_030323915.1. Lineage (NCBI taxonomy): Eukaryota > Metazoa > Chordata > Aves > Psittaciformes > Psittacidae > Brotogeris > Brotogeris chrysoptera. The sequence continues at coordinate 23,709 of JARCZZ010006963.1, read as the reverse complement.
AGAAGTGTGGTGATCATTTTTCCAGTCACCTATGGCTATTGAGTCTATACATTTTCCTTCCTTGTTCCTTTTCCTTATATACAACACACGGTAACAACCACTTTTGCAAAAGAGTCTCCTGTGGTAGCAATTTTGTTTATGATCAGAATTGTGTCACCTCTTCAAAACTGAAGCACTGCCAGCTGAGTTACTGCCTTGCATTATCTACCTCTGGCTGACTTCCTCCTGTATGAGCTTGAGTGTCTTCCTCTTCATGTTCAGTTTCGATGCTATTCAGTCAGACCTTTATTTCTTAACTGCTTTTTTTTCATGAAGAAAGGGATGAGATAAGAAGGAGGAACCGATCAGCTTCCTTGATACCCTTCTTAATTGTATGGACCCAAATCAAATCTCTTCCATTTTTTTCTTTTATCTAGTGCAGGTATTGAATGAATAAAATTTAATCTTGAAGTGCTGAAACAAATGATTAGAGTGTTATTTAGCTATCAGGCACTCTTAAGGGTCATGGGATAATTAACGCATAATGTGACTGCAAGTAGCATTTTGAATTATTCTATTGATATCTTTTATTCTTTTCATATTGCAAAAACTAAAAAGAACTTCCCCCCCTTCTTTTTTGTTGTAGAGTAGCTATGTGCACAGAGCGCCTTTGTGAAACCAGGGAATTTTATGATCAATCCTAAAACAATATGTCATTGACATAACTAAAGACTGTGAATGCAAGATTACATCTGGGTGGTATTAGCAGAATTTATATTAAAAGAATATGAATATTTAGAATAATGTAATGTAGAATACTTTAACCAGACCTTTGGGCAATACATGCACAATTCTGCAATTCAACCATTTGAATAAGCAATGAAAAGTGAGTTAAAAAAAATAAAGAATGAAGCTTTTCTTCAGTTGCGCTGACTTGGAACTAGATGATCTTAAGGTCCTTTCCAACCCTAACTATTCTATGATTCTATGATTCTATGACTTAAAATTACAAATAGCAAATATTGTATTATTATAGACCTTTCACGAGACTGCATCAGTTTTGGAATTATTGCTGACTGTTACATTTGGGCTGAACTCAAGAGGGCACAGTATTTTAGAACCTGATTATCTCTCCTAACTTGCTCTTTATCTCAGTGGGTAGAACAGAGGTAATAATTAGAGAATTAAGCTTTGCTCACTCAGTCATGAAGTGCACAAATTCACTTGCTGTTTCATATTTATTTTCCAGCTGGAGGAGTCTAATTTATTTTGCTTTCTGCTGTGACCACACCTGACCGACCAAAGCAGCTCCACTAGGGTCCCACTGCTCTCTGCTATTTAACCCCTGTATCTCTTCCTACTACTTTGTAAAGCAGCTTTCCTGTGAAGCCTATCCCAGAGCTCTTTAGATGTACATGCCAGTGACTGGCATCCCTGTTGACCCCTGAATCTGATAGCATGTCCATAGAATACATTCACATCCCCTCCAAAGGGATGAGAAACATGGAGAGGAAGTATTACAGAAGTCAGGGGCTAGTCTGCATTCAGCAACTGTAAATCTTATTCATATGCTTTTACCACCACAGTTTCTCATCGTCAGATTCATAGGTCATAGTCATTATGCTTCAAAAACACAACAGCATTGCTTCCAACAGGCAGAAATAATAATATATCCCTGAGTGATACTGATGAACAACAATAATGTGTTCCCTTTTATTATTATTTTCTATCTGAATCCATACGTTGTCTGTGGTCCCTGTAGGCAAAATGCTGTCTGTGAGAAAGTCCCTGCTGGCTGCCACGATGCAGTGTTACCTTGTGAATGGTTCCTTAAATATCTGCAAGGTCAGAGAGATTAAATATTCTCCCGGGAAACTCAGGAAAAGTAGAATGTCAGCATCACCTTTCGCCCAAGTGAAAAGTTAAATGACATTTCCAGTGGTATTGATTAGAGCATCTTCGAGTGTCAGGACAGAATGGTGATTTCAATATCTACAATGAAAAGCAAAGGTTGAAGCAAGAGACTGTGGGAGCAGTCCGTATTTCATTTCAGAAGAAATTCAAGACTGGGAATCAGGAAATCTCTTTCCTCGGAGTGCTTGGGCCTCATCACTGGGGAGCTGTTTTTCTTCTCTCTCTCCATTTGTGCAGGTGAAATTGTGGACCGGGGGGACCATGGGCAATACCACCACCTTTTCCTCATCTGAGATACCTTCTTCCCTTACTTGTCTCCCAGGCTGCTGTGCTGGGGCAGAGCAGTTCTTCTAGGAGGTTCCTGTGCTGCATTGTCAGAAAGGACATCCAAGCTGTCTGTGGAAGTCACTACTTTTAAGATGCCTTCATTTTATTTCAATTCATGATGTAAGACAAGTCACTCCCAGCCCCAGAAAGCTGGATCTCTGTCTGTCAACACAAGTGAACTGCTATTGTGTTAGAGAGCTGACTTCTGAATACTCTGCATGATAGCCACTTCCACTGACTCAGGAGGATGTTTGCAAGGAAGGGCATTGTCACTCTCTTGACTGTTTAGCATATAATTTGTTTAACATCAGGTATTTTATACAACCAGTGTCCCCTACAACATGTCTTGCATTAAACAGAGCAGCAGAGTAAAAAATGACCAAAGGAGACATGAATGAGAAAAAAGAGAATGGAGAATGGCAGTTTTCATCGGAAGTAAACTGATGTTCAGCTGCACTGAAGCCCCTGGAGGTATCCTGAGTCCTGTTGCAAATTCCCCAGGAAAGAATCCATTGTACCTTTTATTTATTTTTTTTTTTTCCTGAGGAGATCAGAAAAGTGCTGAAATAGGGAGTTACAGACAGACTGTTTTAACTTGCAGAGCTGCAGAGGAGGTTTTGGCACCAGGCATGGTGGGGGTTTTGCCGACTCACAGTGAAGATGACAGTGCTAGGAAAGGAGAACTAGAGAAAAATAGGCAGAGACAAGAGGTGCTGAAAGGAGTCTGGGGAGTGCATGATTTTAAAAGTGTTTTGAGTGTGCCCCTATCCTATAATTACTACAAATGTATCTATTATTTTTGAAATACATTTTATACTGCAATTCTGAGGCAGTAAAATTGAAACAAGTGCATTTAACAATACAAAGAAATCGTCTTCATATCCTAACTTGTTATAACTCAATTTGACTTCATTATTAGGGAAGTAATAAAAGAATCTTAATTAATGTTCTGATTTTTCATATCTTTGCATAATTGGTAGATGATCTTCTGTGCACTGAGCATTTTTCAGTTGCAGGATTATCTCCAGGTTCAGCTTCCAGGCTTTCACTTGATCTTTTGTTGTCCTTCTTGACCTTAGTCTTCACACTCAGATGGCCATTTAGATTCTTCTGATTGCAGCCTAAGAAAGAGAAGGGAGGGGAGGTTTATCTTTAGCTTGGCCCTTCTGTAAACCCATATTGTTCCTTTGCTATTACAGAAAGAAACTGGGATTGTGAAAGTCTGCATTACATTGATCGTCTACTGGGGTTCAGGGACATAATGGGTTTTATTTGATTTCACTTACACCAATGTAAATTAGAAGGAGCTGCATTAAAGCTATCAAAGGACACAGCTGCATTATTCTGGTATAAGTGAAATAGTAAACCCCCTTGCCTCTCCCACAGCACTAACTTTTTCTCCATTGCTCTACCCTCCTCTGCTATTGAGTTGGAACACAGCAAGATTTATTGCATAAAAACAGCTTTTCACATTCTTGTACGCATATCCAGCAAAATTTAGTCTAGCAAACTATCAGGATGATTACTTAAATTTTATGCAGGGATCACCGAAGCAGAGGGATGTGTTCTTGACAAAAGCAAAAACTTGGGAACGAACAGAGAAGGGAATTGACAGCGTGTCAGGATGCCATTTTTCGTCTTCCTTGATTTTCCAGGACTTCAGTAGTGAAGCAAGTTGGGCTTTTTTAGAAACCCAGATATCCTATTTATGGCATGCAAGACACTGCCCTGAGAAACGTTGCTTGCAAGGGCTCTGACTTCCCAGAGTGGGTATCGGAAGGTAGCAGAGCTGCACGAGGGTTGCTGCCCGGCCTTGGTGGATGGCAACAGGAGACAGTGTTTTTCAGTATTATTTTACTGATGGTATTAAAGCAGAAATAAATCTCACCTAAGTCTCTGGACTTGTCCTCTTAGGTCTGAGGAGTTCTGAAATCTGAATGTGATTCTAATGGCTGAATTAAGCTTTTTGCTTCTATAGGCTGGGAAAGTTCTCTGTGGCAGGGTCGCAGAGAGCAGTTACTGAAGGGAGTGACAGAAGGCCGTTCCAGAGGGTTTGCTTACACACTTAGGGTATGTGTGTCCTATTAGTCCCATAATATAAGTAATGATTCTGCATCTTTTGCTTTAGAAAATTCTGCATGGAGCCTGTACTGATTTCAGTACTGCAGAATCAGTAGCTGAGGAAATAGGGGAATGTGAGCCCATGCCAATGACTTACATCATTCTCTAATACTTGTAACAATGTGGAAATGCAAGGTAGGGTCGGACGGTTATTTTGGGTGGTTTTTTTTTGGTTGACTTTTGGAAGACACCCAGCCTGCGAGTCATCTCTTCTAAATTTAGCTATCAAAACCCCATGTATCTAGCCTAAGTCAGTCACCTCATCAATGGAGAGAGAATGCATTCACAGGCAGCAATTAATCTCATTCTAAAATAGGGGCCTGAGATAAGTGATCTGAATACCCCTCTAGAGGGATCTATCTGACAAGACAGAGCACAGACAAGAAGTGTAGACAAAGGGCTTTATTTCAGACCTCTGAAGCTAGGGAAGGCAAATCCATTCAGGGTCACTGATGATCAAAGATATTTAACAGGCGTGGAAAATACAGATGGACCTGGATGTCAGTCTATTGTAGGAACAACTGCAGATTATAGTGGAAGCTGGTGAGCACTGAAGAATCAACAGCATGTTGGAATAGCTTACTGTCCTTGGCTGACCTGGATACCGTAGTGGTCATTAGAGAAGACCACTGGAGTGCTTTTTGATGCAAAAGAAAGTGGACAGAAAAAAAAGCAGAGGTGGAAATGTAGACATATTCGTAAAGCCTAAAACACAGATGCTGAGGAGCTCCTTAACTACCACCTGTTGCGAGGGCCAAGTGTCTCGCAAAGAGATAAGACTAATTCCTGGAGATTCACACAACTCTTACACAAAACTAACTGTACAAGATGTCCACTGCCAGCGTCCAGCTCAAGAAGTACCTGAAACCTGTAAATCTGTGAAAAGAAACTTCAAACATTTTTCTTTCCTAACAGATTCTATTCTCTCCACAGACTGTGGTTACAAACACGAAACCAAAGCACCCATAAGATTCTTCTCATGTCCTTGGTATAGCTTCTTAGGTCCCAGTGGATCATCTGTACCAGGAAAGTGCTTGGATCTAGAGCCTCCCTCTACAAGGAGGCTGCAAATGAAATTGGACAGCCGTGTGTCACGGTATTGTCACAAAACAGTAGCAGCTCATGGAAACAAGATACAAAGAAAAGGGTTTTGATGATTTATAAAAATATGTCCTCTGAAAAACTTTTTGTGGGGAATCACAGAACTTGTTCCAGGTTTCTTCTTTTGTTGGTAAATTATTGCTGTTTGTTGCAAAACACCTGTACAGCTAAAAAAAAAAGATCCACAGACTCTTCTGATGCTTTATAGTGACAATAAAGGAAATCAATCTAATCTCAAAGATTTTATATCACACAGCATGTACTGTGAATTTCTTGATATCTGTTTACAGTCATCAGGGTTTCCTAGCGTTGCTTTTGCTTGTTGCTCTGTTTATATGGCACATTAGAGGTTCTTTTAGCAACATGCAATGGTGTTTGTGTTGAAAAGTGGATTTTCTCTATTATTAGACACAGAATTCCCCTTTTGGTAAATATCAGTGCTTGAGATAAAATGCTTTTGTCAGATCTTCATAAACAGCAAAACCAGTGAAACTTTAATTGGATTATTCCCTCTATTTGTCACTACCTGGTGTTTCTTTTTTCCCCTAAAATAATCTTAATTTGTGCTTGGAGAAAACTGACCTATTTTAAAACCCAGTCTTCTACCTCATGTAATATCTGTTTCCTATGAATAGCAATATTTATTGATTCTTCTTCTTTAACTGAAGTTTATTAATTAGAGCAGTGTTTGTGAAGTAGCTTGGTGAATATGCTGCCCTTAAGCAATATTAGTGTGATCTACAAGTTGTTTTCTCCTATAGGTTTAATCACAATTAATTTTATATAACCATTTCTTGCAGTTCTCCACATAGTCCAAGACTGACCACATGGTTTCATCCACAGCTGCTTGCTTTTCCCATGCTGTGAAATGACAAACCTGGAAAGATTAAAAGCAAGGTATTAATGAGTAACTTTTTTCTTCTGAGTTACTTTTCAACTGGATTTTGTTCACTGACCAGCCACACATGGAGACACCTCATGGGGGGCAGCAAGTGACTGTCAGCAAGTTGCCAGAAAGAAGGCTGATGAAAACAGCTGGAGCCAGCAGAATGACAGAATAACCTTGCAGCTTATGTGCTGCATCTATCTTCTACCCCTTCTAAAACATAAAACTGTGGTTTGAAAACTGTCTTTGAAGCACATATGCTTAAATCTGTAAATGTATTTAGGTGCCTAAGACTGGGCCACAATGGACATTTAACTCTTACTGAGATCAATTATTTTCTCATGGGTTTCTGGCCCAACAAAATATTTAGCTACCTTACTCTTACATACTTTTAGATGTCGAAGCTTATCTGCATTCCAAAGCATTGAAATGGTTTTAAAAGTGCAGCTCCTGTGTGGTGCTAAAAAACTGAATCATGGGCAGTGAGAGATCAGACAGGGAGCATAGGGCAGTACTGGGAAGAGATGCTCTTGTGCCCTGCCTTGCACCACCACTGGTGATGCTCTGACCAGTGCCCACTCGTGCATGTACATATAAGCATGGGCAGGGGCTGCATTAGTTTTATGCTGGCTGAGAGCTGAACTGTCTCCTTGGGAAACCAAATAGCTGCTCAGGGGCTCAGATAAACACTAGAGGAGGCAAAACCAGAACTTCGGAGTATTCAGGGGACTGCGGCAATTTAAACTACCGTGAGTTGTAGCCTTAAAAGTAGGGCAAGGATTGGATCACAGGCTTGGGTTTAGAGAATCAGTGTCATTTTTTTTTCATGTAGCTCTGCATCTTTGGGGCTGGGCTGGCCCCCAGGACCACATGTGGCTGTCTGCTCTGTGATGTGTTGAGGCTGGGTGTCTTCACTGCCTGCATGAATAGCCCTGCATGTCTAGCTCAGGTACAGGCATCTGCTCTGCAGATATCTGCATTTTGTCAAATGAATCCCCAGATCTGGCTCTGTGATAGGTGGCTAAAGTCATCACTTGGATCTCCTCCACAAGCACCAGCGAGTACTGCAGTGAGTATAATGCAGATTTCAGGATAAAAGACCCTGACAAGGAGAGTAATATGTGCAGGACTTGGCTTTCATTTGTGCTAAGCCTTACTTACATTACACAAATGTTAATAAAGGTGCCTTATAAATCTATTAAATGCGTATTAACCACTATTTAAAATAGCCTGACATGGCCTGAGTGATATATGGTGGCTTTAATGTAAATGAGTAAGGAAGGTGCCGCTCTGGCATGCCCTCCTTTAAGAACAACAACCTGTTCCACATGGCAGCCTGCCTTGTTGAATCTGATTATAGCATATCTCCACACCTTCTGCTTAATCCAAAGTATGATTCAGAGCACTAGGAAACTGGCACATTTGCTCCCTGTCTTGGATGAGCAAGTCAAAGCCTGACCATTATCTGTGAATATGGGATAAGTGGAAGTAAATGGAATGAGGCTGAGCAGCACTCAGACACTTATCTTCCACCTGTAGTTGTGGTGAGAATCAAAATCAGGTAATGACAAGAAACAGTTGCTGGAGATCTTGCACTGTACTGTGTTAAGAGTTGTTGGCTTAGACATGTCTGAGGAACAAAAGCTAGAATATATATACAGCACTGAAAGGGGAAAGATGTCCTTTCCCCCCTTTCTTTTCCCCTCTTTCCCAAATTTGGACAGGCTTTCTGGTTACTAAAAATAAGAAAACCAGGATAAAATAGGAATGCAATCTGTAACTGAAGCCTGTAAGTGGAAAAGGGCTAGCACTAAACCGTAGTTGTGCAGACAAAGGCTTATTTATTGCCACTGACTACATTAAAAATCTGCAGTGCACACAGAAGCCAAACTTCAGATCTTGTCATGCTTAATAAAATATTGAATTAAGCAGAAGTGAAACTACCTGCCATATCTAAAAGATAGTCTCAATGCCCTTTCAATGCTTTATTTTAGGACCAAGTACAAAAGGTTTTCACCTTACGTAATTAACTTTTTATCATTAAGATTCAGAAAAATTGAATTGTGTTGGACACAGGTCATCATAATGAGAATTTAATGGATCTGTATTACTATGCAAGTTAAGCTTTGAATATGTGCTAAATGCATTACATTACCATTGACCTATGCAAATTTCCATCTCTGTGACTCTTTCTTCACTGCTGCCGCATTAAGACCCCCTCTCTCTCCTCATCTCCTTAAACAATGATTTCCTCATTTTCATATTAATTGCATCAGTTAACTGAGATAATGCTCCCACTGAAATGAGCAATAGGATGAATCACTGAAATGGTGCAGTTATTCTTTTTGCTTAACCAATTTCACAGGACCTTCACAAAGAACTGCCTTAATTTGACTTTATATAATTGCTTATCATTAGGCACAGCAGCCCCATGAAGTACCTTTATTTATTTAAGTCTCATCTCTGATTGATGGAAAATTAGTCACTTGCATATCTGAGGAGCACAGATTGTTCTGCTACCAGGCAACTTCGTTGTAGAATACCCTGGAGGACTTCAAAACAAGCAACCGCTAATGCATGCTGAATATAAAATACGGGCAAACAAAGTGCAATAGCTAATGGCATCCAGGAGTTCCTGTAGAACAACCATGATGTCACAGGACTTCTTTACCTGCTCCTAACTAAATTTCCTCTGCGACAGAGTAAAGGCAGACAGATGCTGTTTCAGGACAGATTATACATCTGGCTGTACCCACAGATAGACTCTGCCTGTTTTTAATGCTGACGATGCCTGTCTGTCACACAGTGTGAGCACTGAAGGTTATAACATCCCTCCTTTTAAAATTAGTTAAGTGCCCTACATGGTTTGGAATTCACTCAGAAAGCTTTAATCCACTTCTCAGTTTTAATATTCTTAAAGTATTTATTCAGGACGGCTCAAAGGGAATGTTACGCTTTTCTTCTTTGTAAGGAAAAGGGTGTGTGTGGGGAATTAAAATTTCTAAGGCAAATTATGCTGTTATCATCAACTGACATACTCAGAAGGGATCTAGAAAGGATGCCACCTCCAGCATAAAAGGAGCCATAGCATATTATCCTCTCATGGGATTTGAGTTGAAGGATTGCCTCCAGGTCTCCTCAAAGCACACAGTGTACTTTTGTCCCTGCGGATGAGACTACCTGTCACTGAACTAGTTATCAACAGACATTAAATCCATATAGTCATAATATTGTTCTTTCCAGACATCAATACTATGATTCATTTTTCCCCTTATATTTGCTCCTACTCTAATACTGCACGCCAGCCTGACATCTCCCTCCCCAGCAGAAGCCTCAGTTAACTCTTCCTATCTTGCCAGGCTGCTGTGGCTCCTGAGCAGCACAGCACCCGAACAGCCCCTCCAATTGATGCCTCAAATCATCTTCAGCCACCGGCACTTGAGTCAGAAAAAAAAGCTCCTAATGAGCTGAAAGCAACAGCAAAGAATTACACTGATTATTTCTTCAATATGCTGTGCTTGGAGCTGTATCAAATACAAACTGAAGACAATATTGCCTTGGGGGCTTGCAGTCAGAAGCATTAACCTTGGAGTAAAAGCTGTTTCCAATTATTTGGGAGAGTTAAATTTTGGTTTAATTCTGTTCCTGATGAAATCCTGGGTAAATAAAAACATTTTTGGTTTGCATTTTCCCCTCTACTTTAACTTGGTCTGGGGTACATGCAGGTAAAGAAGCAGTCCTTGTCTTGGCCTGGCATTGTATATGATTAGGAAAATTAGATTGCCTTTTTGTGGAAAGACTGAGACATGAGAAAGTAGCTTTTCATATTACCAGTGAAAAAGAACTGCATACTGCATGATGCTTTGGCTGAATTTTTCATGATTTCATGTTTTGATACAAAACAGATCATGCCCTGAGAAACCCAAATACCTGTGTTTTATTATATTAATTTCAAAGTTTGGAATAACCCCTGATATCAAAGTTGGCAAAGCTTTAGTTCTGGCCACCTAAAGGTAAATTGGAGAACTAATGCCAAGGAAAAAGCCTCATAATCTTCCTTCCCAAATGCTGTTTTATTCAATATTTCTTTGAACTGAATAAAGATTTTCCTTATTATTTGGCACACTGTTTCACCCTGTATCACCAATGACATCATACATCAGATGTTTAAACTCAAACCTCCTGTTAGTGTAACCACAACGCAGGGGCCAGCCTAAAGCCAAGAATGGACTTGAGCATGCTTTGTGTGAAGATGATCTCCTTATCAATACTTGCAAAGAGTCTTCGTGCTGGTTAAGCTACCTGCATGCTAGCTGCCAGGAAATGCTATGAAGTCTTTGCCTTCCTCATGAGTTTTCATAGCTCATCCTTGCTTGTAAAACAATCTGCTGTAAGAAATTAGGAGAATGTTTCCCTAATGGAATGCAAAACATGGAGCTATTCCAAGAGGCAAGTATTTGCAATTAGGAGACATCATAGTCTTAGATATGCGTAAGTACCCCAATGTATACTGTCATTTATCTGTAGCTGCTTATTTTAGTCTAAACTGGCTAAAATTAATACAGCTGCAGAAATCTTTCCCCCACAAACCCTTAACAGCAGCAATAATGACTGTGTTAAATCAGACCTCATTGCAATGTAATGAAGCCTGACTGACATATTGCAGGTATGATACTAAGTAATTTCATAAATTATTAAACTGTAATTGAAAGTAATAGTGCAGATTACTTTTCGACACGCTTAAAAAAAGACCTTGGCATGAAAATAAGGACTGTAGCATGACTGATTGGAAATAATGGTCAATACCTTAATTTTATGAATGGCCATAAGTTCCAAGTTTAAAATTAGAACAGAAAAATATTTGAATTTTCTCTCTCTCAAGCTACTCTTGACACTTTGATTTCTGCCTAACTTGCAAGTAAAGAGCACAAATGGAAATATATTTTACCTAACAGAATGGGAATCTCTAACAATTTGGCATAAGAAATGCTGAAATACTTATGGAAAAGTGAAAATTTACAGGAAAAAAAAACCAACTCTGCAAGTGACCTCAAAGGAACCATTTACTCTTAAAACCTTGGAATTATATAAACTGTATCATTTTATGCCTCCAGACATTTTGTGCTTCCTGTTTCACCCTAGGAAAAGATTATTTACCATGATAGGTGTTTATGTGTGTACATGCCTTATGAAACCAGCCATAGCCTTCCACCTCTGCTCGCTTAATTATATTTACTCCAGATCTAGCAGCTTGATGCATTTAGGCAGGGGTTCGAAAACAAGGTCGACAAACCTTTGTGTGTATTTTTGGATTGTTTAGCTTGGTATATTGTGGTCATGAGCTGCATGAGAATAAAGGTATTTATTAGATTAACCCGATTGTTAGTACATTTCATGTGGTGCTCGCAGGGATTTTTCTGACAAAGCAACTGTTGGTTGAAAATCAAATGTTCTAATGGAAAAAGCCAGATTCAGCAACAATTTATTGATATTCTGAAATGTCAGGAAATGCATGCATGAGGAAGAAAGGACAGAGGGGCACTACAGCCCAATAGTGGGGATACCTGGGCATATATAGGAGGCTACAGGTTAAACCTACACTCCCACTGAAATGAGATTTTGTCCTCAGGATATGGAGTTCCACCTTTCAGTAGCACACAGCAAGCTGAAACCACTGTTCTCATTATTACATGGAAACCTATGGCATAAAATACCCAAGTCATTCCACTGAAGAGACAAAAAATATTGCCTATTTTAATGCAATCATGCTTCACAGTTTTGTACTCACTTTATTGGGTTTCCTAAAGTGAAGCACTCCAGTTGAAGGACATCTTCATCTTTAGTTCTTGTTTATTTTTCTTGTCACCGGTCTATTGCTCTCCAGATGAACATTAAAAATCCCAATGGCATGGCTTTTATGTGAAATATGCAGTTGGTTCAGCACGGAGGGCTTCAGTTTAGGACTCATATTACTGGGTCCCTTGTGAGTTGATATTATGCCATTTTTGTCCTTAGATCTTCTGGGGAAAGCTATCATCCAGTAAATTGCCTTAGTCAGATAAACATTACCAGATAGATCTCTTCCTGCCTCTGTCACCAATGGGCTCTGCAGAAGGAAAGGTCATTGTTCATTCTCTTTCACTTTATCCTGATCAATTGTTTCTCATTGTACCAAGACAGAGTCGGTTAGTTTTTACCAAGGCAGAGTTGGTTAGTTTTTACCAAGATGAACTTAGGAAATAATAGTAATGTAAACACATGGCTTAAGTGAACCAAAATATCTGATAGTTCGGGGAGTGTGCATTAACTTTTCCAGGAATTTTCTTCATTCCCTTTAATTCTGCCCTGTTTTCATCAGTGTGTAAACCTTTTCCAGCCTCTTGATTTTCTACTTTCACTCATTGAAGCCCGTAGAATAATTTCGCAGCCTTCCCATGATTTGGAAAAGGCTTTGCTCCACAACTGCCAAGGTGCAAATCCTATTTAATTGTTTTTCAGAGTAAGGAAAAGGACAAAGTGTTTCACAAAGTCAAAGACCAAACAAATAGATTTCTCAATTTTTAACTGGGACTAGTTTGTCTGTACGTAGGCAGAGTAATAACTGTTAGTGTAAGAAATATCATGACTTGGTCTCTACCAGCCAGGAATGGTTGGCATGGGGGGAGCAGTTTTTTCTCTCTTCTCTAGCACTGTCATCACCTCCTCATGCTGCTTCTCCAGCTTATTGCTGTCTGTACTACACAGGCATAAACACTGTCTCTCTCTGTGGCATTTCCAACTGGCTAGTCTAAAATGCTTCTGTCCCAGCTTGCTGACTTAGCCAAGGTTACAAATTCTTCAAGATGGTTCAATACTTAGAAAGTTCAAATCATTGATGTTTCTTGCACTCTGGTGGTGCAAGTCTCTTGTACTTAATCCAGTCAAAGCCCAAAGCATTTTTTTTTTTCATCAAATTCCCTGCAGATGCACATTGGTATGACATTTGAGGTGAAATCAGGATCAATCAACAAGGGCTTTGTTAAAGAAGCTAGCAAGAGCAGTTGCCTTTATAGATGGCATTATTTCAATTTTATTCATTTGTACTGGAGCCAAAAGCTGTGCATTTGAATCTGTTTAAATGTAATTTGGATGGGATCAGTTTAGCCCAGAGACCATACAGGGTAGACCAAAGTTTTCATTTAATCAGTGTGTCATACAAAGAATGCATCCGCTTCTAAATATCCCAATTTAAGCTTGAGATTGCAGTGTGCATTGGGGTAACAGATGATGTGACCAAGGGGAAACCACTAAGTACTTACCCAAACAAGACAGATCATACCTTGGTAGGATTTATGGGGATGAATTACCGGGACAGCCTCAAGCCAGGCTTTGAGCATTTGCTGAAGACTATTAGACTCCAGGATCTTCCAGGAATTAGGCTGATGAAGACAGAGATTGCTCCTCAGTTACAGGTTTTCTGGTAACCTCTCTTTTTGCTCAAACCCTTCCTTTTGCTTTGGGCATGCTGATGCAGAAGGGAGTACAGTAGCCACAAAGTTCAGGCTCAGCCCCAGGGCTGGGCACCCCTAGCACCCTGGGAGGCTCCCCGGAGTCCCCTCCATAGGCCAAGACTGATTTTCTGATCCTAAAATGCAGACTATTTGGCATTTCTGGTTTTGCATTTAGCTGGATATGACTTATTCTAGAAGTAGTATAGAGATTTTAATTGGGAAAGCCTTCTTCATTTTTATTTTTCTTTCCAATAGCACAAACAGCTCAGACTTTTATGTCGATAGTTTGTTGGATCTGTGTTTTCCTTGGAACTACTACTTCTGGATTTAGAAATCTGAGCCCTTCAAAAGATGCCTGCTGCACATTTCAGATCTTCTGCACACACGCAAGAGCTCAAACTGATCTAGGATGCTGCAAAGGTCATTCCCACAGGCTAATTGATCTCTCTGTGCTGAAGCTCCTGTCTTCAACCATTTAAAGAATACAACAAATTCAGCTGTTTCACTGGCAACTGTCAGGCATTCACTGGTAAGCCAGACAGACTGTGGGAAATGACCTCGAGCAACTCTGGTCTACTCTGTGCTCTAACAGCTAAAGCAGTCCACCTTTTCTGAGATTTTTCTTGCTTCTAAGAATCAGAAGAAAGCTAAATAACAAAAAGACCTATGCAAACTCTCAGCTCAAACCCATTATGCTGCACAATGTGTGCCTGATAGCTGTGCTCTTAATCTGTAGGAGAGGCTTGTATACCCAGCAAAGTTGCCTGTAGAATTGCTCTCATATTGGCAAATGAGTGTTCTGTTTTGTGGTTCTCTTTCAAGTCCTTGTGACAGGGTACATACGGAGCAAAATGTTGCTAACCATTATCAATATTTGTATGAATCTGCCTGCCCTGCAACATGTCTCTAATGCAAGATTGATTCTCTACTGAATCAGGCTGAGAATTTACTAGTCCAGTATTCTGACAGCGGCTGCAACCAGTTGCCCTGGAAGATGTTGGAAGGCATAACTGTGCAACAACTGACAAGTTAGGTATTGAGTGGCTTCTGTATCCCCCTGTTCACTTTTTCTCACAAAATACTACCCTTCTTTTATAGGAAGCAAACAGACTTTTCATTCCCAACATCAGGTTGGAAAGCTCTCATCTATGTCTCAAGTTCAAGGCAGATATTATTTATCTCTTCCCTCTCTGGATGACTCAGAGTTTCCCTCAGACTTTATTACTGGAAAAAAAATAAGGTATTGGAACTCTTGTTGTCTGGGCCCAGAGATAAAATTAAATTTTCTCTCATCACAATAACACAAGGTAATTGCATTGAATGCATTTGTGTGGTCTTGGTTGCAAAAGGTCAGTCAGATTCTTGTGCATCTCCTTCAGTTGTCTCTTGCCAACCCTGTGACAAATAGTTGTGGAAAGCCTCTCTTCTCACAGTGCTAAGCTGTTGTTCCAAAGTAGAGAAAATATACCTGCTGCACTGAGCCTTGTGGCCTGCAAATTTCTATCACTCGTAACTGCTGTCCTCAAAAACCACCTCTGTTTGTGCCTTCCATGCTTCTTCAGTTGAGAAGCATCTTGGCATCACTCATTTAATTGCTTTTGCACCAGAATTCCAGGGATTTTTTTGAATGTGATGACCATTGTCCCTGTCCCCATTTACCACCAGTATAGCAAAGACAAATAGAGATAGCAAGAGAAGACACAGGGTTTTGTCCTCTAAATGGACATGTTTAGGTGTCAGGTAGAAACAGCACTGCACAGGGTGTGCAGAGGTTTGACACAGCTCTGCCCTTGGTCACAGATCCCCCAGGGCTGCCGCACAGGGTTCACACTGCCATGAGCTCAGTCCAGAGGATACCAAATGGGCTGTTTAGTATGTGACTTTTGGGGGCACTGGATGAAAAGGAGAGCTCAGGTTCTACCTATATATGCTTATGTAGTTCTGAGGTAAAGCCACTGCCACAAACCCCTGTGTTTTAACCCCTTTTTCTCTATGTGGATAGCAAGCAGTGGGACAGAGAGGTTGACTAGAGAGTCTGTGTGGTCTCCATCAGGTTTTTGAGAACCAGATGGGTCAAGTCCTGAGCAGCTTGGTGTAGTCTCCTGTCTTATCCTGCTTTGAGCAGGAGGTTGGGCTTTAGGCCTCCTGAGGTGCCTCCTAGCCCAAGTTACAAGCTGTACATACTGATATCAGGGTATCAGAAATGTGTGGGAAGTGGGTAGGAAGCAGGAGCAAAAAAAGGGCATTGTTACAGAGTGAGAAATGCAATAGGGAGCAAGGGGGATGATGAGATCTGTGCTGAGGTCTCAGCCATGCTGCCCTCTGGAAAAGCTGCTTCTATCAGCCAGTCAGGTGTTGCAGATTGCTTTTGCTGCATTCTTAAATGGACAAATCATGCCCTCCATAAGGTAAAAAAGCAAGTGACGGAATGAGGTGGCACATCCCAGATTCCAGCATGTCTCTGCCAAGAGCCTGGAATTGCTTCTGTCTGTGTAATTCCATGCAGAGCCTGCAAACACCAGATTGTGCTTGGCATGGCCAGAGCAGTCCCCAAGAAGGCTCCCAGGCAAACAGATTTCAGTGTGACTACCTTGGTGATGGCAGCAATGCTTTGTGTTACACCGATGCCAAGCCGGGCCAGTCATGATGGCCATGACTTGTTCACAGATTCAAACGTGTGTGAAGCTTGTTTTGAAGAATCAGGCTCAGATGGAAAACTTACAGTTGTTAGGAGTAACCACTTGTAACTTTTAAAATATTGTTTCATATATTGTTATATTGCCAATATAGTTTTATTTTCTTTTTAATTTAAATCTTTTCTGCTCATCCAGATAATGATAACACTGATATTATATTAATGTCTGATGCTATATTCAGGTGTTTGTTGGTCAAAACAAACAAAATGAGCTGGTTTTATAATATGCCGTGTAGGAGTCTGAGGGCTGTCAGGAGATTTCTGTTAAAATATTTTGTAGGAACCAGATGTGTGTTCAACTGCATTGTAATTCTGATTGAACCAGATTTCCTGGAAAAAGGCTATTTTGTTTTCACAGAAGCAAAGCTTTTGTCACGAAAAGCATTATATAACAGTAGAGATGTGGGAATTATGATTTCATGTTTATGAAAAAGTAAAATACTTTTGAAAATTATTTAAGTTTGCAACTTAAAATTAGTATTGCAAGAAGAGTTAATCCTCACAAGAGTTTTCACTGAATATGTTTCAATTTTCTCACAAAAGCATTAGTTATTACCATTAAGCTCCAATTGCTTCATATATATACTGCATATATAGAAAGAGTGCAGAATTGCTGTACCTTGGCTGTGCACATGAAAATCTCTAGAAGTCAGTGGGCAAAAGGCACCACCATACAATTGTGAAATCCTAAATTAATTTCCTGCATTTGTTGCTGCCATTTCAGAATTTAAAGCTTGCTGTTCTAGCTGCAGTTCTGAAGCTGCTCTTTGAGTTTTCTCCATTCAGAGCTGATGCTTCCTGCCAATATATCTGACCTCCTTGGGTCACTTAGCATTGCTCCTGTGGCCTCCTCTCTTTCATCAGCAGTGTTAATCATTAATATTTTGCAGCAGCAGCAGCATCTCTCTGGGGGGCAGCCTACCACCCCTGCAAACCCACATGAGGGAATTCACACCACCTCTTGGGGTAGAGTCCTTCACCTTCTCAATCTGTGTCCAACACCATAACTCTGACCTCAGCTTTGCCTTGGACTCTCTAAGACGAGCATCGCTGGCTGTGCAGACCCAGGAGACATATCCCCTTGCCCAGTGAACACCTTTCTTCAGGAGGTGGTAAATGATGCACCTTCCATTGAGGGCACATTCCCACCAGCTCTGTCATCTCTGTACCCACAGCTCCAGGAGGAGCTGTGGTAGTGTGTGGTTGCTTACCTACTGAAACACTGCTCAGTGTCTGCGTGACCATTGTAGGGTGTAGACCATTTATACCGTTTTCCATCAGAAGATGCACAAAAAAGGTCATGAAAACACGATTTTGTGCAGTTTTATTATTTACTTTATTTTCCTTGCCATAAAGCATTGATTTTGGTATCTTTCTTACCTGAACCAAGCAATAGTCCTCAAAATTCAGTCCAGTATAATCTGTGGAGGAAATTTCAGATTGGGCATTTTTGAGAAAAGCAGGAACATATATCAGGAGCCTTTTATTTCTGCCAGTTTCTGGACTGAAAACTGAGTACATTAGGAGAATCAGGCACAATTATTTAGCAGAGCTCGCCTGAAGGATGTGTATTAAATTGCTCTGAAACTTTGTTTATAGTATCACCACTCTATGCTTACATAAACCTAAGGACTTGTGCATCAGTGTCTGTAGGCACAGAGAGGCAGAAGGTGGTGAACTCTGAAAGTAAGGTAAAAACATACCGCATTTTGAAATCTATCTGCTAAGAACACAAGGTAATACATAAAAGGAAAAATCATTTTCTGTGTTTACATTTTATGTTAAATGCCATTGTAGATAGAATCTCAGTTACAAAGGCAGATGGTTTAGTTCAGGGTGATTTGATTACCAGCTTTTTTAATGGAAATGTCACTGTTTCAAAGCAGCGATGCTGAGTATTAACTTCAGGCATGTCATGTGGCAACAAGTTGGACTGATCTCTTCTGTCACAACTGGTTCAGTTCTTCTTTTTTTTCATTTGGATTTAAATGAGGCCAATAAAGTCTCAGCAGTTGTGCACAAATAGCAGCAGATGAGGCTGGAAGCTTGTTCCCCCTCCTCCAGTTCAGTGACAAGAAAGCGATCACATGGGTGAGAGAAGTGCATCAGCATGAGATGACAGGTCATTGGCACTGCTCTGCCAAGGGTATGGTGAATTTCTGGTGGCAGCCTTAGGGCGGGCAACCTGCAAGCACCTGAGAACTTGCTTAGCTTCAGTCATTTCAAAGTTTAGAGGTGAGCACGAGACAATTGTTGAACTGATATAATTTGTGAATGTTTGGTCTGAGAAAAAATCTCTGACATATTTTTGTGAGGGAAATGGCTTTGTCAGCCTAAACAATTAAATTCCATGTTTCAGCTCTGAACATACTCTTATAGCCTAAAAAAGCAAAATCATAACAGAATTAAAAGATATAGTTTATGGGAATATTTACTTCTCTGGCAAAGCTCCTGAAAGGAATTTTAAAATGCCCTTTTCCTTGTGGATTATAAATAATAGAATGTATGCCATTGGTAATTATGTAGTTTACTTTCATTACACAACTTGAGGTTTTATTGAGTTTCCTTTAGGAGCACATCAAGTTAACTTGTGCACAAGGCTTTCATAAGCCTATTGTTATGCCGCCTTAGTCACAAGGTGAGGGAGTGAGTAAGCAGCTCCTGGGGTCAAATGCTCCATCTGACCTTTCAGATCTTACTTTGCACACATATTGCACTCCAGGAGCATTCCTTTGTCCCTTGCAATGTAATCTCTGCTCAAAAATTACCATACAGGACAGGGCTGCTGTTGGTGTAAAAATGTTCTAAAAACACTTCTTTCCAGTTATTTTGTAACTCTTACCTATAAATCCCTTCAATGAAATATCTGAGAGTTGTTCAGCTGTGAAACTACGTAGAGGGGACATTTTCCTTATCCTGGGTCAGCATTTTCTGACTTTTTGTAAACATTCTCTCACATGATGCTTGTTAATAGGCTTCCTCATGCAGAAAATTCTTGGCAGCCACTGGAAAAGTTCTCCAAAAGACTGATTACTTTCCCTTTGCCTGAGGCCAGCTGCTGATCACGGCCCTTACATAGCATGACCAACCCAGTTAATATCAGCACATGCAGCCAGGACTGAAACATTCAGTCATGCATCCGTTAAAGCTTGGCCTGCCAACACACCAGGAGAAATATTAGTATGCTATGACCTGTTGGTACTAGTTTTCAAGAGTTTTAATAGAGGCAGAGTGGATAAAGGATGAAGAGAGTAGAAGATGAGTTTAGCTTTAGTTCACCCGAGGGCACACTGCCATGGCCTGAGGGCACCAATGGGATGGACTGTCCCTGCCAGACTCTCCGGGGGTATTCCCAACCTTGTCTCTGGCCCAGGACCCCATTCCAGCCCCACTGACCCCCATCTCAGCCTTGCCACAACCCTGTTCCCAGGGAGGTGTCTGATGCCCTGGGCTGGCTGTGCCCTTGGCTGCTCCCCTTGTTCCTGTTGAGGCAAAGGGATGGGGGGCAGCTGGCAAGACCCTGCCCTGGCATTCCCCTGAAACCCTGGCACCATTTGTGTTTAAGAAGCTTTTAGGCTGACTTCCCAGGCTACATCACTTTTTTTCCCTGACCTAAGAGCACAATGCAAGCTTGGATCATGATGAATTGTGTTATCTTATTTCCCGAAGATGGGTTCTAGACAAAATAAATACAGGTTTTTCCCTGAGAATGGAGAAGGTTATTAACTATTATCAATGGCAATGATCCTACATATATACTCTGCTAAGCAGATGGATCCCTAAGCACTTTGCAAATGTTTCTACTTGTGTTAACAGAAAAGAGGGTTCAGCAAAGCTGCAGAGAAAGATGAAAAGCAGTAATTGTGACAGTGGGCAGTGGTATTCAGTAGTGCAGGACAAATGAAATGTTAAGTGACCCTCTGAAGCATGTGGGGGAAGGATAAATGGAGGAAGGCATTGGGAGAAGCCTAGTGGAATTTAGCTATAGACAGTCATTCAATATATATATTGGGTAAAAAAATTGTTTTGCAACAGTTGTTGCAAAGTAATTCTCTTTGCATGAACTGTCAACATTTAAACTCTCTCACAGAGCTGTCTAGTAGAATTCTATAGTGGAAGTTCTGTATCTGGAGCCAAAATAGGGAAATAAGTATACCTACAACACTGGAAAATAAACTTAGAATATACCATTCTCAGGCCTTTGGGTGAGACACTTAATAGATATGAGCAAAAAAAGAGAAAAAATATGTAAGTGCCTCTTGCAGACAACACCTAAATTAGGGCTAGAAACCAGACCATGCTTTCGAATGTCATAGGATAGGTCTGCATTACTGTGATCAGCAAAGTGCTGTGAGTACACACAAACTTATAAAACTGTATATAGTCATGTCTCTTCACTAAACTCAGAATATACAAGCTCAAGATCTCTGTTCTGTGTCTTACTGGTAGAGTTTCCCTAGTGATCTTCTGGCCTTTGTTTATCATGGCTGCAAAAAATTCCAATATATAATGGTATAATAAACACTTCCTATAACCTCAGTAAAAAACACTATCAAGTTTTAGAAGGAAAGCAGTGGCACAAGCTAGATATACCCAAAGGGAAACTTCAGCATAAAGACCCTAAGCCTTTAAATGTTTTTTCCTCTTTTTGATTTCCAGACCTGAGACAGGACTTCCATGTGACCGCAGTGGCTGAATTTCACTTTCTCCTTTATAAAATGACTGAACAAGTTACAGTTTAGATTCCCCCAAAGAACAACATCATTATCGCCCAGAGACAGAAAGCTCTTTCAGCTTCATTCTTTTATCTCCCTGTCCATTTTTTTTCTTGAAACTCTATGTCTCCTCTCTGCCCACATTGATGTTTCAGTAGGACCTCTTGGTTGGGAGGCGTCCTAGCGAGTGTAGCAATGGGTATACTAGTTTCTGTGTTAAGGCTTTGGTGTGCTATGTTCTTAGCAGCTGTTGAAACATTGCTAAGAACAGAACATAACTGAAAAGACAGATTGAATGAAAATGTGCACAACCTGCATAGATGGTGAAATTAAGCATGACAAAATAAAGTGATGCACGTAGGAAAGACAACACACTGATTTCATTTGTAAAACAAGGGGTTCTGACCTAAGCTTTACCGGTTTAGAGACAGAATTTGGGGATACAGTTGAAAATTCTATGAAAATGACAGCCCAGTGCCCAGCACTGAACAACAAAAAAATTGCAAATGTTAGGAACTATTGGTAAAGCAATAGAGAAAAAAACAGAGCTCATGATTATGCCTTTATAAAAATGTATAGCATGTCTGTGTCTTTATACTGTTCTGTTCTTTTCGTCTCAGAAAGAACATAATAGAACTGGGAAAAGGTTCAATTGTCCTTGATTGTCAAGGGCTATCAATATATGGGACATGTGCTGTGTGAGGAATAACTAAGTAAGCTAAGATTCTTCTTTCTGGAAAAGAGACAAATTATAGGGGACATGCTAGAGGGTTATAAAATCAGGAGTGAGGTGGAGAGGATGGATGTGGCTTGATGGTTCCTTGTCTCTTCCACCAGAAGTACTGGGGATCATCAAAGCAAAATAGTAGGAACAAGCTTCAAAACAAACAAGTAGGTTATTCTTCATATGTCAGTGATACATCTTCGTATGTCAGTAATACGTCTTCATATTCTTCATATGTCAGTGATACTGCCTGCCAAAGGGTTCACTGAATACTAAAGGATTAGGGGAGACCAAGGAGAGACTGGGCACATTAATGGAAGACAAATATATTCAGGGATACCAACTATGCAGACTTAACTGAGGAAGTCCCTGAGCTGAAAACTAGGTGGTGCCTGGGAAAGTATTATGGACAGGCATAATCTGTTCTTGCCTTTGTTTAGTCCTCCCTAGTTTACCCCCTTATAGCAGCTGTAACCTCAGATCCTGAGGTTACAGAACCTCACTTAGAACCTGAACGTACACAAGTCCATGGGACCTGATGAAATCCATCTGGGAGTCCTGAAGGAGCTGGCAAATGAAGTTGCTAAGCCACTGTCCATTATATTTGAAAAACCATGGCAGTCAGGTGAAGGTCCCAGCGACTGGAAAAAGGGAAATACAACCCCCATTTTCAAGAAGGGGAAAATGGATGAGCCGGGGAACTACAGACCAGTCAGCCCCACCTCTGTGCCTGGCAAAATCTTGGAGTGGATTCTCCTGGAAGGCATGCTGAGGCACATGGAAAACAAGAAGGTGCTTGGTGACAGCCAGCATGGCTTCACTAAGGGGAAATCCTGCCTGACCAGCCTGGTGGCCTTCTATGATGGGGCTATGGAACTGATGGACAGGGGTAGAGCAGTTGATGTTATCTACCTGGACTTCTGCAAAGTGCTTGACACTGTCCCACACGACATCCTTGTCTCTAAATTGGCGAGACATCAATTTGATAGGTGGACCACTCGGTGGATAAAGAACTGGCTGGGTGGCTGCATGCAAAGTGTTCTGGTCAATGGCTTAATGTCCAGCTGGAGACCAGTAACGAGTGGTGTCCCTCAGGGATCGGTCTTGGGACTGGTCATGTTCAACATCTTTGTGGGTGACATGGATAGTGGGACTGAGTGCGCTCTCAGCAAGTTTGCCAATGACACCAAGCTGTGTGGTTCAGCTGATACATTGGAGGGATGGAATGCCATCCAGAGGGACCTTGACGTGCTTATGAGATGAGCAGATGCCAACCTGATGAAGTTTAACCATGCCAAGTGCAAAGTCCTACACCTGGGTGGGATCAATCCCAAGCACACCTAAAGGCTGGGCAGAGAAGAGATTCACAGCAACCCTGCAAAGAAGGACTTGGGGGTGTTGGTCTATGAAAAACTTAACATGAGCCAGCTTTAGTGTGCACTTGTAGCCCAGAAAGCCAAGCGTATCCTGGGCTGCATCAAGAGCAGCGTGACCAGCAGGTCGAGGGAGGTGATCCTGACTCTCTACTCTGCTCTCCTGAGACCTCACTTGGAGTATTGTGTGCAGTTCTGGTGTCCTCAACATAAAAAAAGACATGGAACTGTTGGAACAAGTCCAAAGGAGGGCCCCAAGGATGATCAGGGGACTGGAGCACCTCCTGTATGAAGATAGGCTGAGAAAGGTGGGGCTGTTCAGCCTGGAGAGAGAAGGCTGCATGGAGACCTCATAGAAGCCTTCCAGTATCTGAAGGGGGCCTA
>JARCZZ010006962.1:0-11875 GCA_030323915.1 Brotogeris chrysoptera | reverse complement strand
ATGGCAGGGGGTTGGAACTAGATGATCTTAAGGTCCTTTCCAACCCTAACTATTCTATGATTCTATGATTCTATGTGCATGAAAGATGAGTCTGAGAGTGATTAATAGAATATTTCCAAACTGAAAGACCTTATATTTTAGTGGAAACTCTCTAGTTTCAAGTTAGTGAAATCTGTGGTTTGTATTCTTACATTTCGTGGTGTTTCTATGCTGTAGTTCTCAGATTCATCTGTTTCTTTGCATGCAGCACACTACTCCTCTTATTCATAATGTTCCCAACTTGCCTAAAGAAATTGATACTTTTTTGTGTGTGTGTGTGTGCTCTACAGCCATTAGTTACGTCTTTAAGTAATAGAGTATTACTTACTTGCTATTACTTACTATCTGTAATAGCCTCCTTTCAGCTTGATTTTTTTTTGTTTCAGTGCACATTCTTGGTTTGGTTTTTTAATTGTCGTCTTTCCAGGGTGGTGTTACTAATTTTCCAGTTCTTGTACTTACCACAATTTTCCATTTGAACCGCAGATTTCTATGCAAGCTGGTGTGTTGCAATGAATGAGATAAGCTATATTATCTTAAACTAAATGTTAGCTACCTACTTAATATTTCATTTCATCATGCGTTTATTCCAGAGTCTTACACACAGCTTAAATCAGACTAATGTCTCTGTAGCTAGCAAAGTAATTTTTTCTTTAATATGGGCATATCTTCATCTTCCAGTGACATTTATTTAAAAATCCTTGCTACCTGCCTTACAATTTCTTTGTCAAGTTCATTATTATGACATTGAGGTGATTTTATATTGTCTTTCCAAATTCAGTCAGTTTAGCTTAATTTTTGGCTCTGATTCAGACCTTGTTGTTTTTGTCTCTGTTTGTGGTCATGAGAGTTTTACCCCTGTATTCCATACACTTTTTGGTGGAAGGTGAGGCAAAATATTAGGATGGCTTTGAAGGCCTACAAATAGAGTATTTTGATCTTGTACTTACTGCTGTCACATCCTGTTTCTGTTTGTTTGGTTTTTTTTCTCTATATATAACTGAAGAACCTTCATCTACTATTCTTTTAAGAATACTTATATGCTAATTTATTCTGAAAAGTCCATCTAACATCTCATGAGTTCTTATTTTGTCCCTTCTACGTGCTTTCTTTGGTGGTATATCTTTATTTTCATATACCTTTATTTTGAGCTCTCTTTTCTTTTAGGGCACCCTCCTTTACTATTTGTAAAGGAGCTTCATTTGGGTTTAGAGACCTTCCTACATGATTGCTTGTTTTGCCTGTGCTTGTGATGCAAATCCCATATAATTTTAATGTATTCAACACAGGTGCCTTTGACAACATGGTTCTTGATCTCCTTGCTCCACTTGACTTGACTGACAGTGTACTTGAATTGCTTAGTTTGCTGATATAATAATAATTTTCCATTTAGCTTAAAATACTTGTTAAATGTAACTTCTATTC
Organism: Brotogeris chrysoptera; assembly: GCA_030323915.1. NCBI lineage: Eukaryota > Metazoa > Chordata > Aves > Psittaciformes > Psittacidae > Brotogeris > Brotogeris chrysoptera. Next base: position 10,411 of record JARCZZ010006962.1, on the reverse strand, counting down.
CATTTTTCCATCTGAAAGATCAGTTATAGTTAATCCTTCTTGGACTAAGAGACACTGAAATAAATTTTGTTGGTGCTCAATGCTGTTGCTAAATTAAGCATGCATTATTAGACTGATAAGGTTGTCCTCATATATGTAAATCAGCTTTATTTTCTTCCTTACTTAAACTTCCTTTTTGAACATATTCTAATACAAGTTTCTTACACAGATTTCACCGTTTTCTTGATGTGAACAGTCACAAAGTAGAGAGGACAATAGAAGGGTAAGTTTTTTGCTTGTGGATTAATAATGCATTACTTAACTTTTTTGAAGCGTTTTTGATACTATCTTTGTTATTAGAATACATGAAAAATTGGTAGTTCATTCTGACCTTGGAAAAGCTGCAAGCTGGAAAAGACTAACAGAAAAATTTCTGAACTTGCCACTCCCAAGTATTGAAGAAACAAAGGTATGTGTGTTGCAATTTCCTTGTTCTTTTTTCTGATAACTTTTGCGTTCATGGTGCTGATGGGGATTTCGGTTCTCATACTGTGTTGGAAATTTCAGATTTCTTTAAGTGACTTAAAAGACTTTTGCAGTTGCTGGCCAGCTCATGGATTTTCAGAGTTGTATTCTTTCATTTCCCCATTTATTTTAGAAAGTGTCTATTGTCTTTCAGGGTTTCAGTACATGCAGTTTCATGGCTTAAAGGATGTCTTCTCATTGTAGAGTGAATGTTTTTCGGTGAACTTCGTGCAAATGTTGTAGCTCAAATCTGGATGAATCTACATCCCCATCTGCTGTAAAACAGCAGCAAACTGAGCAATTCTTAACTCTTTGCCTGTGTTTTTTTACCTGAAGAAATACACTGTATGTTTTGATTTTAGTATTTCCCTGTGTTGTGCTCCTGCCCTGTATCCTCTTAATTGATACTATGTATATGTTTAACCTTTGATACATTTTGTATCAAATCGGTTTAGGATATGGACTGCATGGATACAGCAAAAGTTATTTCACTTAGACGCTTTCCAGTGTGGTAGTTTAATAATGAGTTTGATCCTTGAAAACTTGAAGTTCATGCTGTTGGGAAATTTGAGTTTGGTTGTGCTATAAGGAGATATTAAGGCATAGACCATAACATGGATCTCTGCAGTGTACCAGTGTTGGCGCAGTATTCCAGCCTGATTGAAGGCCTCTGTTTCACAGCCGCATTAGTGCACCATTGGAGTTAAAGGTTCATTCCTAGTGTTTTGTGTAGATTTTCAGATGATGAAAGATAATGTGAGCATGATATTAAAATGCAGTGATTTTATCAAAGTGTTTAGCCAACTCCCTTCTAGCCTCTGATTGTAATACTGAGTCATAGGAATAAAGGAACCGAAAACTTGGGTTTCCTGCAGGCTCATTACCTGTGTCCTTCCACCTCATCCATGCTAATGTAGCTGTCCATTATTCCTTGTCCTCTGGTGATTTTGTACTTTCGCAGTACCTCTGGGTTCCTGTTATCTCTTTCCATATTCTCTGTCAACTCAGTAAGAGGCAGTTTCTCTTGTGGCTACTTTTGAAGTATATTGATTGCCTATTTAGAGAAATGGTGGCTTTCAATATCATATTGCAGCTATTAGTTCTGTAATTCAGGACTAGGAAATGGAAACAAATGGGGCGCGTTTCTGCAGATGATAGACTGAGTTTGTTCCTAACCCACATCTTTTAGACCACTGACTTGCTTTTTTTTAATGTGTTTTAAAGACAGATACACACTATTCCATACTGTCTCTTCTGTTGTGTTTGTCTGATTCTCCATCCAACACCACCTATGTTGAAAAACCAAAAGTCAAAGAAGTGGGTAAGTTTACAAGATTTTTGTATTGCTAATGAAACATACTACCCTAATGCAATCTGATAAGAAGGATGTTTTTCCTCTCCATTTTATTGTCTCCTTCACTTCAAGGTGCTTTATTGATTGTATTTTTATGATTTATTCATTTAAAATAGCTTGCAAATCTTTCCTACCCCATTTATGCTGCATTATTTAATTAAGTTTTCCAGCCACTGATGTACCTTGGGAATTCTTTTTGACATGCATCGCTATCAGTTCCTAGCATTCTCCACCTTTCCGCAGTGCTTACATGCTCAAAGACAGACAGCGGGTTTCTATCCTCAGTTTCTGTCTTGCACCTCAGTGTGAGGTCTGTTGAAACAGCTTTGGTGATGTAAATTCCTATGTTCCCCATGTACTCAAGGAAAATGAGATACTTTTGAAGGTTTCCGGAGGGAGATCCCAGCTGCCTGCTTTCTGAAGTAGGACTGTTGTGCTCAGTGCCTAAAAATGAGGCTTATGCTTAAGTTTGAGTGGATGCCATGCCCCATTTGTTTATAGTGTTGTATCATAGACTGAAAGAAGACTATTTCAGACTAACCTAAAGAAAATCTTGCATCTTAAGATTCCTTTTTGAATGATCTCTGCACATTCCCTCGGCGGTGTTTTGAATGCACTTTCAGCCCATTCCAGGAATGTGAATATGAAGAGGTTATCTCAAACAGCACTAATTACAGTTGAGTAAGCTTCATGTTTTAGATATAATATATTGTAAGTGTGATTGTTATTTTAAAAGTATTATACATCACATCATGGATATATGGTGTCTTTTTTCGGACAGTAAGACAGTTCTTGCTTTATGTTGTTTACAGTCCAGGATCCTTGTGCATATGTAAGTTATACATACAGAATGTTTCCACTGAGCTAAATGGGACTAGTCACAATACGTGATATGTTGCATTCTTGCATGTTTTTCCAGGATTGAAGCATAGGGTAGTGTAACATAATACAGATAAATGTGCTGATGGTATGCTGTGTTGCATATTTTGACTGTATAAGCAACAAAATTGAGAATTAATAAATAAGGAATATACGTGATGTCACAGTTTCCATGTCATGTTGAAAGTGTGCAATATTATTGAAGGAACAGTGGTGTAACCTTAAGAGGAAGGGAATGTCTTTTGTTTTAGATTTAGAGTAACAATGTAATTTTAACTTTGGAAATATTTTTAGAGGAAAACTCAGTGATGTGATACTTACTATTTTTATATTTATACTTCTCTCAGAAAAGGAAGAAGAATTTGATTGGGCAAAGTATCTGATGGAAGGAGAAGAAATTTACTTTGGCCCAGGCATAGATACACCAGTAAGTAATTTCTTAAGATAAAATACTCAAGCTGTATGAATGGTTACTATGTTAGAGTCATAATGGAGCTATGTTAGAGACCTGGTTGAGTTGGCCTAGTTTGTATGCTCTGCGTGTTGGTTCTCCTAGGATTCCCTAATATGTTGTGTCTTAATTAATACCATGAAATACATGCAGACTCAAGCAGAGCAACAGTAATACAAATGCTTTTGGTTTTCACCATGTTTTGACTTAGTCCTGCAACTAAACTGACTTCTTCTGCTGACCCTGCCTGCGCCTAATCAGGATTTGCTGTAGTTCTGTGATCTTCTTCAGTTGTCTCATTTGTCCAATTATTAATGTTATGTGTAACTTTAGACATTGGTAGATAGTTATGTTAGTCTTACTGTCCTGAATTTACTTTATAGCAGAGGAAAGAAGAGAATAGTTTATGTTTGGATGTTTGGCTTGAATAGGAAGTGACTATAGACATGTCTACTGTGTTGTACTAAAGCATACTGGTTTTTGTTGCACTCAATAGGATTGGTCTGGAGAAAGTGAAGAGGAGGAAGGCACTCAGCCTTTGAGCAGAGAGGACTCAGGTATTCAAGTAGACAGGACACCTTTAGAAGACCACGACCCAAATAAGAAAACAGTACCTAATGTTTCCTGGAAAGGTTAGAATAAGCTATAATTCTTCTTTTATAGTCATACATACTCAAAATTAGCAAGTAATGCATCTTTATTATTCTTTAGTATTGTGGCTTAGACCTGTAATTGTAGCGTTAAGGTGCACCTTACTGTTCACTACTGCTTTTTTTTAATTACTTTTAACAGTAAAGAAGCAATATGAAAGGCTTGTTCTGATTTCCGTTGTAGCTAATGGAGAAGGCTCTGATTAGTTCAGTTGAAAGATACATTGGTATTCCAATATAGAAATGAAAATTTCTACAATAAATGTAGCATGTAGTTGTATAGATATAATGTAAATTTTTATTATCAAGTATCAGAATGCTGAAACAGAATATGGTTGACAGCAGAAACAGTTGACTCAGTTCTAAGTACAAAGTGTTTTAGAAAAATAAAATTTTGCAATTAACACACTAGTGGCTTACTCTTGAGTAGCTTCAAGGAGTATTAACTTCAGGGAGTATTTTTGCATAGATTATTGTTAAGATACAGGATGCCTTGTATAAGATGTCTGCATAATAGTCATGTTGCATAAGCAGTAACTAGCTACCTGGAATTAGGTACAGTTTTCTTGACAATTACTTTAAGAAATAAACATTTTTAGGTAATGTACTAAACAGTTTAATAGCTGTAAATTGTAACTTATCTGAAAAGATCTGTGATTCTGCAGCTGAGCAGATAGGCTTATTAATAACCTTTTCCTATCTTTTGTAACTGTTTATAAGCATTTCCTGAATAAATAAAAATACCTCACTGACTGTCAGATGTGTTCACAGTCGGTGAACCTGATGCCCGCAGCTGGCTGGAGCAGCATGTTGTTCCTCAATACTGGACAGGAAGAGCTCCTCGTTTTCCACATAGTTTGCACTTGCATTCCAACCTAGCTGCAGTCTGGTAAGAAAAAAAGGATTGCTTGCCTATTCCTTACTGGTATATAGTACTAAATTATGACTTTATTAAATGCCATTACTGTGGAAGCATTAAGATAATATAGTTATTAGAGATATTGTTACAAACAGAATTAAAAGGGTGTGGATTAATGAGATGAACAAATGAGCTGTGTTTTCTATCAATAGATTCTTTTATTTAGTTTTTATGAAGTTTGTCACATAAGAGAGAGGGTTTTCTGTTTCAAAGAAGCAAATCTTACTGCTGAATTTTGTTTGGGTTGACCGTTAACAAAGGTCTCTGAGGACTAATATACATGGGTTGTAAGTGGTCCTGGAAGTGAGTTCTCTAACGTTTAAATTTCTGGTTTTTTTTTCTGGCCTCCCTTACAAAGTTAGTCTTAAATGTACATTTTGTGTGGGGAAGGAACATAAAGCGCTATTTCATTGTGATCTTCTGCGGTTTTGGAAAGAAAATGAGAAGGAAGTTCAATTAAAACAACCAAGCAAAAAACAAACCCAAACCCAACAGCACTCCTCCCCCTCCCCGCCGCGATTTTTCCCTCTGTCCCAAATTCTGATGTATATGTACTGCAGTAATGCAGTTCATATGATTTGTCTTTGCTTCCTTAATTTAATGAATTTCTTAATCAATGAGTTAATCAACTGACACTAAAGCAAATTTATCAAGCCAGTTATGAACCAAAATTTGCAGTAAGTATTGGATCAGTAACATAAATCAGTGCTTTTGCATTGCTTTTTCAGTGTTGTTAGCAGGTGTATATTTTTATATATATGTGTATGTATGATATATAATCACTATTACTTAATTTGGATTTTTGAATTTTGAACATGATAACATAAATTTTACCACTGGTGACACTAGTGAGTCACAATACTACATGTGTGAATAATCATTTATGGTTCACTGAAATACAAAAAATACTGTAGAAGGTGTATGAAGAATTGTGTAACATGAGGTCATAAGAGAACGTTTCCATTTCTTAAGTAAACTTTTGGGAAAAAGTGTGAATTTTCTCATACAGATGCTTTTTAACTTAGAGTTTTTAACAGAAAATAACTATAGATTTTCAGTGTTGAATGAAAAATAATAATCAAGGATCAAGAATTTACAAAAAAACAAACAAAACCGAAACCCACAAAACCCAAACCAACACATGTTTAGTGCTTCTGGTGTTTGCTAGTCAATTGCTTGTCTTGCTGTCTATGACTAAATGATATTTGAATGCTTTCCATAATATTTTGCTTAACAATGGAAAGCAAACTCTGCTTTTGCTTATGTACTTAAAATTCCACCATGAGCATTGAATCTACTAATGAGAACTAAACTGTGTCTTAAGTTTATTGCTTCATTCTTACTTTGAGGTGATTCAGCTGTTACTTCAGCCATTAAATTGTTTTCATTTCTTTTTTTCTAAGGGACCACCACTTGTACACCAGTAATCCTTTATATGTGCCAGAAGAGAGAACACTAGTCACTGAAACTCAGGTTATACGGGAAACTCTTTGGTAAGAGCAACATCCCACAGCTTGTATTTTAGCTTCTAGTGTTTCTCTGAAGGAAATGAGACTTACCTTTGATGTTGTGTCTGAAGAAAGAATTATTACTGAGCTTTTAGCTTGCACTATTGCTGACAATAAAGGTGCTGCTTATGTGTGTTAACCATTCAAGTTCTCAAAGAAGGAAGTAGCTTACTATTACTTGTGTGCATTGATTCTTCAAGTCTAACTGTTAAGGGGAACTAGTGTGTTCTTACCCTGCCCCTATGGATTTTTTATACGGTGTCCAATTTTAGAAAGTAGATTTAAGACAACCTATAGTTGGAAATTATCTGAACTGGAAAGGAACTTTAGGAGATATTTACTTGGTGCCAGGATTTTATTGTTCTTGTTCTAGCAACAACTTGAAGTGCCAATAGCCTTGTAGTTGATCTGTGGTCCCCTGTTATTTGAAGAAAAGAAACTTTTAGGCAAGGAAAGCTAATTCCTTTATTGTTTCTTTTGAAGGCTACTTTCAGGAGTGAAAAAGCTTTTTATATTTCAGCTGAATGATGGAAAAGTGGCTGTGCGGAATGATATTACTGTAACTCATTTAACCCATGTAAGTTGTTTCTGAATCTCAGCTGAATATGTCTGGCGTTAGGAAGGTGTAATTTGTGGGGGAATAGGAAATTAAACTGCCTGTGGTAAAATCAAACTGCCTGCAGAAAAATCACATTCCCACAATTGTGTTTTGGCTAAATTAAGAACATCTGACTAAATAAAACTGGATGGGCTGTTCCTATATCTGAGAGTATGATGAAGCAGTAGAGATGGCAGGATTTCATTATGTTTTAATTCATAAAAATACCTCATTATTTCATTTGTAGGCTTTGTAAAATACAAATTTTTTGTGAAATGGTTCTGAGAAGGTTGGTGGGTTTGTTTTTCTTTTCTAGAATTGCCTGAGATCTGTATTGGAGCAGATAGCGGCATACGGTCAAGTTGTGTTTAGACTACAGAAGTTTATTGATGAAGTGATGGGACACAGCCCAGAAAACATAATGCATGGAACAGTTTCTACTCCAAAGAAAACTACTGAAGCCCCATTCAGAACCTACCAAGCTTTTATGTGGGCCTTGTATAAATACTTCATTAGCTTTAAAGAAGAACTTACTGAAATTGAAAAATGCATAATCAACAAAGGTACAGTGCAAGGGAATTTTTCCTAGAGGGGGGCACACAGGAAAATTTTATAAGAGGGAAGCATGAAAATCATTATGCAGATACATTTTGAAACTGTGGAAGATGCCATGCTGTATTTTAAAACCTCATTAATAGCATTGAAAAAAAATATTTTGTGATGGATGTTACTTTTATTCATGTTTGGTTTATTTTTTCCAGATAAAACTGTCACACTTTCAATAGTAATAGATAAGTTGTCTCCCCGACTGGCACAGCTGAAAGTACTTCACAAGGTTTTCAGCACAGGAGTAGCGGAAGTGCCACCTGACACTAGAAATGTTGTACGAGCATCTCATCTGCTTAATACTCTCTACAAAGCTATTCTTGAATATGACAGTGTTGGAGAAGCATCTGAGCAAACGGTAGGGAAGATAATTCCTTCCTTAGTAGAACCACACACTGGAAAATTCAGTAACTTAAATTTCCTTATGGTGATGGAGTATACCAGCCTTTGTCTACCAAGGATTGAAGACAGATTTGCTAGCCATAATACATTACTGTTTTCTCACGTGAGTTTACTCAATCTGGACAAAATTTGCTTTATGATGAGATCAGCAGCAGTGTGCTTTTAGGACTGATGGGAGGAACTGTGGGCAGAGGCTGAGAAGCTGTTATGGAAGAGGGAGTTTTGGAACAGCTTTTCCTCATTCTGTTCCTACAGCTGCATAATTCAGTTAAAGCTGAAATGCAGGGGTTTGGGTTTTTACAGTAACTTGTTGATTATACTACTAAAAATATAGTTGATGTCATTATGTTCTTTTGTCTTCCTGTTTTGTATGTTATAAAACCACAGTAAGTTTTATGACTATCCCTTATTGTTCAAGAGATGTTAGAATGAAAAAGATGAAAACTGCTGTTTGGGTGTAACTGATGACAAATGTAACAAGGGGAAGCAAGCACAATGTGGGCTTACGTTAAAACTGCTAAAGCTGTCATTTTTAGTTTAACATTTTATAAATAAAAATCCATATGTGTAGTCATGTATATCTTAAAAGCTACAGTTACACAATTAAGAGGGGCTTTGCCATGTTGCTTCTAATGTTTAGTATAAAGATGTTCAGGCATTTTTCTCTCCCCTCCCATTTTTATTTTTTTTTTCCTTTAAATTCAGGTATCCCTTCTGTTCTCTCTCTGGGTTGAAACTGTGAGGCCATACTTACAGACAGTAGATGAGTGGATAGTCCATGGCAATTTGTTTGATCCTGCAAAGGAATTTATCATTCAGAGGTAGGGATGCTGGTACTGGACACACATAATGCTGTTCAAGTATGAATACAAGATAGAACCTGGGAAGTAAAGGGTGACAATAAAAGTAGGTTCTAACACTATTCTACTTTAGTAGAATTAATTTCTTAGTCATACTTTTATAACTTGTCTCAAATTTCCCATTAGGGAAATTGCATTAGGTTTGGAGCCCTACCAGGTAGTGTCCTGCAATAGAAATCAATTATTTTTTCCATATATAATAAATAATCAGCCGTCTGAGTGTGTTGGCTTTTCTAAAAGCAATTAACTCCTTTCAAAACCAGGACATTTGCAAAAAATACTACTAATCTATAGTTGTTATAAATTAAATGCTATTTAGAATTGAAGTACTCATTGCACATGTCATAAACATCCTAGTTGTTAATTTTTCTCCTGTTTGAAATCTACATTTTGCTGGTCCCTCTTTTGACAGTTTGAAGTATAAAGCAAGTTTAGAAATTAGGATTTTGGCTCATAGTTGCAAATCCATTTTCCCCTATCTGCCAAACTTAATTGAACCTCTGTCTTTTACAGCAGGTAAGCATAAAGTAAGAGAACAGCTTTAGTACTGCTCTAATAAATCCCCAGTAGCTGAGATCTTTAACATCCTTATTATGTCCTACTTGACTTTTCTTCCCACGGCTCTGTAGTTGTGCTTTCAATGCTACCAACAGGAGTGGTAGCTTTCAACTTTTATCTATATTTATGCTTCATTTTGATTATTTAATTTAGGTTGTTTTCCATGAGACTTCAAAGACCAAGCACTGTATCTGATGTAAACAACACAAAAAAAATCAAAGCAAACTACAAATGGAGTTTCACCTACTCTAGAATTTTTCAGCTTTCCCAGTAATGTTTGCTTTGTTGTAGGTTTTAAATAAATCTGCAAGTCAATCACTAATAATTTTGTTACTAAGGATTCACGCTACCGTGAATAGTTAACTTCCTCAGCAAATTTCATTACAGTTCCTCTGTTTACTTTGGTTTGGGGGTTTAATTGATTATACAGTTTTTTTTATCTCCTGTGAGCTGCTTCTTTACCCTGCTGAAGCTATCATCCTTTCTAGAGGTGTCTGGATAGTTTGTGATATGTATAAGCTTACTCCGTATAGTTTTGGAAGTGCTTTGTGGATATTCCAAGAAAAAGGAAAAGCATAGAGTGAAGATAAAAGTATTACATAGCAGGCAACAGCATACAATTGAGTTAATTGGCTGTTTTCCCCTAAAATCAAATCCCCTTGAGGTACACATCAGATTTCCCCATCTTCCTGCATTACCCACCAAGTACATCCGGGTCCCTCAGCAAAAGCAATCCCACGAGTGGGTTTGCCTTTACCTGAAGCAGGAATAACACAGACTGTCTTCTCCAGCAAATCCTTTATATGCACCACAGAAACGTTGTCCCCCTCCACAGTATGTAGAAGTTCTGACTGGGCTGGACCAGCCCTGTTGGCAGATTCTCTGGTGTTGAACAATCAGGTGGCATTTGGTAAATGTGTATCCCAATGTTTGAAAGTCCCATCACCCATTGCTCTCAGTGTAGTTTTTAATAGCCCATTGTACTGTTTGATTTTCCCAGAGGCTGGTGCATGGTAGGGGATGTGATGTACCCACTCAATGCCACGCTCTTTGGCCCAAGTGTCTATAAGGCTGTTCTGGAAATGAGTCCCATTGTCTGACTCAATTCTCTCTGGGGTGCCG
>JARCZZ010006958.1:11140-23018 GCA_030323915.1 Brotogeris chrysoptera | reverse complement strand
CCCCCCCCCCCCCCCCCCCCCCCCCCCACAAAAAGAGCCCATTTGCTCTCAAGTGCATGTAACCAATTAAAAATTTAAGAGCATATAGTACATCATTATATTGGGCTGTAGGTTAATGCTCCTGAATGAACGCTGCCAGAGCTGAAATGCTTACACAGAATAAGGGAAGCTCTGGCTGTCTGTGCAGAGAATAGTCTCTGTGTATAGTCCTGGTGTTCACTCACTCTGTGGCTGGGGAAATGGGTATATTGCTGGCTGTGACCTTGGTCACTGGTGTTCACTCTCTCTGTGGCTGGGGAAATGGGTATATTGCTGGCTGTGACCTTGGTCAGGAGCTGCAGCGCACAAAACAATGCAGGGAAAGGCCAGAGGAGAAGATCTGGCACCCGCAGGCTGGTTTCACATCCTCTGCTGAACTGATTTCTGGCGGTGTTTTACTCGCCAAAGCAAGCAGTGGGCAACGTCTTCATCCCCACCTTGCTCGCTGTATGATATCCTGTCACAAGCATCAGAGGAGCTCAGGTTTAGGGCAGGCAGCTCTCCTGGGAGGAGGGCAGTGCCAGCATCCTCTAATTGCCTATTCGTGCCCATCCTCCAGTGTGGTTTGAGAAGCGTGTACCTGCAGGAAGGGTGTCACCTTCCTGAAAGCAAGAAGCCACCAGCCACCTGTGGTCCTGGGCTTGCTAATCTGGAGTAGAAAACACAAATCCATACCTTCTGCTTCCTATATAATTGTGTTTTATTTCACAGGACTGTCTTAAAGCCATGTATGTAGCTGTAAGTAACCAGTTATCTTCATTACAGACACAGATAGTGGAAATAACAGCAACAGTTACGCAAAACATTTGTCTGTTGCTGCCCAAACAAAGACATGTGCAGGACACATGCACGGAGAAGAGCTTCCATGCAGCTGAAGAAGAAGCCCCAGCCCCTGGCACAAAGATGAGAAGCACGGTCCTAAGGAAAAAGACCATGAAAGACATTTGTCATGATCTGATTCTTCTTGAGGTTAAGGAAAACAAACTGCATAGAACCATAGAATGGTTTGGGTTGGAAAGAACCTTAAGATCATCCAGTTCCAACCCCCTCCTACGGTCAGGGACAACTCGCCCTAGACCATGTCACCCAAGGCTCTGTCCAACCCGGCCTTGGACACCGCCAGGGATGGAGCATTCATAACTTCCCTGGGCAACCCATTCCAGTGCCTCACCACCCTTACAGTAAAGAACTTCTTCCTTATCTCCAACCTGAACTTCCCCTGTTTCAGTTGGAACCCATCACTCCTTGTGCTATCACTACAGTCCCTGATGAAGAGAAACTTCCAAGAAACAAATGTCCAAGTTGTTTGTAAATAAAGAACACGGGACCAAAGAAACCCCCAGCTCTGCTACGGGTTTCACACCCATCTAGAAAAGCCTCTAGATGATAAACATGATGATAAAGCCTCTAGATAAATATGATGGCATTAAAACATCATATTTAAGTTAATAAATGTTCCTGGTGATCATTACATTTTACGGCACGATGACATTGCTCAGACTAAGCCCATGGGCAGGTGCAACTATCAGCTTATTCCCATTTCCTCATAATGCTTCCATGGTTTCAGAAGGCCCCATCAGCACAAAACCCAACCTTTAAAGTTTCTTGCATGTGCTTTACACTTTCAGAGCCGTTGCTGGTTGGAGTTTCACATCCATTCCTGAAGGGAAAGTTGAGCTGATCTCTTTATTTGATGATAGAAGAGCAGCCACTGGATGAAAGGCAGGTCAGGAGCACATGTATTAGAGCGTGGTTTGGCATTTATGTTGAGAATCTCCTGTCGTCTTCACCACCACCCACAAATGCCATAGCAACCACATTGCAGAGGGGGCTAAAATGAAGCCACAGTTTAACGTGCTGCGAACTGAATGCACTTCTTGTTTTACCATTGTGCTGCTGAATTCATGTCAGCTGCAGGCAGTGATTAGTAGAAAGCTCAGTTCCCACTGAAGAGAAGATAAATAAACAGCCCTGGGTTTGCCTTTGTGGAATGTGGCACTTATGGGGAATTCAGCTGTGTGGGCAGTTACCTCCATGGACTTCAAGTTATACGTTGCACTTGCGCTTGCACATCAGCTTTGAGAAGAGCCATAAGAAGGTGTTTGCAGTGAACACAAGGTCCAAGCAGAAGCAGTGTTTGTTGAGAACCTCATATGGAAAAATACTTGTTTAGTCCCTGTGTTTGACTGTCAGCAGTTGATGTGATCCTTCTCCAGTACAATGGCCTGAGCAATGGTTTGTAAAGCTTGTGCAAGTCAGTAACTTCCTGCACATATGCAGCCAGCAGTGTGTTTGCTCGCGAAGCACAGTAACATTCTTCTTACAATGTGTTAAAGACACTTTAAAAGTGTGCCAAAGCATCCAGCATGTTCTTCATCGTGTGATCTTTCTTCACAGCTTGTTCCCCCATGGAAGCTACCTCCAACGGTGTGAGCTTTTCTCAAATACCATCATGATCCTATTCTCTTACACCCACTTCCAACTTCCCCATATCCCTGTGTATCACTTCCAGGCATTCACTATTCCATACTCCTTGTAGGGATCATCAGTCAAACGCTTCACTCAAAACACTGCTTGCATACTGTCCATAGACAGCTCTGAATCCAAGAACAAGTTGTTCCTGTTACGTATTCACCGGGTATTTTTCCCTCTTTGTGCTTCCAGCCATCTCCCAGCAGAGCTGGAGCAGAAATCCCGCACACATGAGGAGGGAGGGACTGCACTTGAGGCAGTTTCTGCAGCCAGATGGAGTCAGGCTGACGTTACCCACCCCTCTCTGACCTTTGCTTAACTGTCATGTTTGGCTACTGGCCTTTGAAGTGATGGGGATACGAGGTCTCCAAAAGGGGCAGGTAGGGCGATGGAAATAAATGCTGCTGAGATATGGGCCCAGTAAATAACTGATGTTTTTAATGTCTTTCCCATGTACAGCGTTCCAAGGTGGTGTTGTTCCAGCCTTTCCACTTTAATCTTGCTCAGATTGGTCAATGCATAATCCTTCCTTCACTTGGGGATGCAGCAGTTTCCTTGCTCGAGCCTGCTCTCTTTGTGTCTTGGGTTAGCTGAGAGCTTTCAAAGTGCTTGCTCTGAGACAGGCAGTGCCACCAGATTCATAGCTCTCAAACAATGCAGCGCTCCTTTGGCACCGGGATCAGAACAGAGACAAAAGCCATGGAATGAAAACAGAGCTGCAGGATCCCGCTCCCGAATAGTTTGGCCACATTGGCACTCAAAATCAACCGGCTCCCAGTCCCTGGCTTGTCTAGATAGAAGAAGAGGTCAGAGCACGCTGTAGCTCTTGGTTGGACCAGGCACCTGGATCTCTCTTTGAGAGAAGAGCCGCTGTGCTTCCATCTATGGCGGCAGGACATGGCCAAGGCATGCAGCTGGTGTGGGAACTTGGACCAGGTCTTGGGACGTTTCTGTTGGCTGCACTGAGGACAACCTCTGATGCTGGATTTCCCTCTGGAAGTTCTCTGATCCGTGTCCAGTCCCCCCTCAGCTCTCTTTTGACAAGCTCCTTCAATCCCTCCCTGTAAGTCATTGTTCTCAGGGTCGTGTACATTCTTGTGTCTCTTGAGTTGCCTCCAGCGTTTCAACCTCCCGCTTGCCTTGTGGACAAGAGCAGGGCACAATGTGCCAGCAGCTCTGGGAGAGGGGGAACACTCAGACCGCATCCTCTTCTCCCTGGATTTCCTCTGCTTATAGATGTACAGATTGGATCATTTCATGGGTAGCTGATAACCCCTATTTCGGTCATGGCTTTCCAGTGTAGAACTGCGGCAGCCCCACCATCTTCTTTCTCCATTCTTGCTTGCCTTCAGATCACCATCGGAATCAGTGACCTGTGTTCCTTCTTTTTACCATTTTCCCAGCCGTTTTCATCTGAAAAACTTGTTGATAACGACTTAAAGGGTTTTTTTTTTTCCTAAGTTGTTGATAAAATTCAATAGTGCAGAGCCAAGACCCAGTCCCGTGGGATCTCTCCAAACACACACCCACTCAAAGAAAATTTCTCTGGTTGTAATTATATTTGAGACCTCAAGTTGGCCAATTCTTAATCCATTTAATGTGTTTTACAGTGGTTTTGGACTGGTTTAGTTCCTCCATCAACATGCTGCGCTCTTGCAAGGCACATTTCTTACAGAAGCCCAACATCAATTCCCTCATCAGCCAAACTTGTAACTAGCACAAACCTCCCCAGGCTGCCTTAAAAAAGGAGATAATGGGAGATACTGATCCCACTACACCACAGTGTGGTGCAGGGAGACCCATAACAGCATCAAGGTGCCTCATTTGAGTACCAGCAGTAGGCACAGCAGTACAGTGCTACAGAAATGCTCTCTGCTCCCTGCTCGCTCCTGCGGCCTTGTTCTTGGCAAGGTGAAAAGCTGCTGCAGGCAGTTCAGGCTCTCCCTTTTGGAAGCAGGTTACGTGATCCATTGAGCAATGTCCTGGAGGAGAGTCAGCTTTGCCAGGACTAACACCACCCCTTTGTCACCAGAGGTTCCCTTCTTTGTAATTCCATACACGATTTGTAAGATGGAGGTGTTTAAAACCCTTTCTGGCATGTTGGAGGTAACCTCAGCCTTCCGGTGGGCTATCAGCTAAGCACAGCACCTCAGTGGTATCTCAAGCATTGCATGGCAACATGGGCAGAATGAAACTGGAGGCAGGATGTTAATCCTCTTCTCCCATAGTGTTTGGCATGATTTTTATCAGGGAATGAGGTTGATCAGACTGTCTTTTTTCTAGCTGTAGCAGCATCTTCCATGATATCCTACTAATGTATATGCTGTGCTGGAGATGAACGGAGTAGGGTTTAGGTCATGGTACGTATCTTTAGCTACCTTTAAGTGGCGTGACCAGTACAAGTTTAGTCATTTCCTTGGCTGCAAAGAGTTGTCCTATTTAAAGACACCTTCTGGACTCGGAGAAGGGACCTGTGGAATATGCCAGCCTCCTGTGGGAATGGAAATTCACTTATCTGCGGTAGCCTTGGGTCTCTTGACTTCTCCGAACGATAGACAAGCCACAAATGATATGCACACACAAATCTAAACACTTGTGATCTGGGCTTAGATTTGGGAATGAGCAGGATGTTAATGAGATAATGTCTAGGCATGATATGGCCTCACTTGGCATTAGAAGGCGTAATAATGTCTTCTACATTGTCTATTGAAAAGGACAAATTCTAATGATGCCTTTTCATGCCTATTTATTTCTATCTATTTATTAGGATTGGATTATTGATAATTTCAGTGTTTCTCAGTGCACATAAATTCTGATTTAATGCTTGTAAGTAACTTAAATATAGAGCTTAAAGGACAACGAGAAAACAGGAAACACTGGAGCAGGGGGAGGTTAACCCACCAAGGGCAATGCTATTCCACCCTCTCTGCTGCTTACAATGGCCTTGTTGAACTTTCAGGTTCAGTTTGATTGCCAAAGCCAGAACAAAACCCATTATAGGAAGAGAATAGGAAGCAAGATCTCTGTAACCAGCCTTTAATTCATGCTGGCGTGCACGAGGATGTACTTAGGGGAGGCTCTGAATGGTGGGAATACGTGGACACGACATGCAAATCCCACCTCACCAGGGGCAGCCACCCGACGCGAGGTGGTTAATGGATTATCCCAGTTCTTATCACGCAGCAAACTCTCTGGAGTTCGTAAGTATAAATAAAGGAAAAGGAACAAGGAGCTCTGGAAGGATGAGAGGGTGGGTCAGTTCTGACACGGAGCAAATCCTCGCCGGTACTGCCCTCGCTGCACCCACCTAGCTGCCGTTGCTGTTGGGAGAGCCTGGTCATGCCGGGAGCAGGGAGCACAGGGAAGGAATTCTGCTTGAGCTGCAGGTTTTGCCTCCCATGGGCTGCAGAAGGGGTTGAGACAAATGGCTGCTGCTGCTGAACATTAATCGCTGGAAGCAAACCTGGCCTGGCAGAGCTAACCATGCACAGGGGAAGCTGGGGAGAGGAAGAAAGGACTCACGTGGTTCTAGATGCTCTGATGTCTCTAATTTGGGGTTTCCTACATTTGATGTGTGCGATTATTTTGTAGTCTCATAAACGACACTGCTGAGAAGCTTTTCTTTTTGCATGATCTGCATTTTCCTTTGGGCGATTGCATCACAATACTTCAATTGATTATTTCCTGCTCCCTTCTGACTGTAATGGTATCCTTCTACTGCCCCTGTCTCTCTGCTGATACAGTCTGCTCCAGCCAGGAATGAATGAACCTGCATTGCACTACATAACACAGGAGAGGAATCCTGGTTGTAAAGCCTCTGTGCTCGACACCAGCACTGAAGCCTCTTAATCTTCACTGGGACAGGCAGGGAGCACTGTTAAAAGCAGGAAGTCCCAGTATAAACTGGTGAATGCAAATCAAAGGATGCCAGTTACACATTCACGCTCCCCTTTGGACCATCACCTTCTTACACACTTTGTGTCCTGTGATTCCTCTGTAAAAGAGTCATGTAATTGGACCATGAAGCTTGCAGATCCCTATTTAGGCTCCTGAGGATGGATGGGAGAGCATCCAGGTGGTCACTGATGCTGGGGTATGTCCATGACGCAGCTTGCCTATGGCATGGTCCTATTCTGGTTTCTTCTTTTGGTCTTTGCACTGACGTGGTGCTGCAGGATTGCCGGTTGTAAGGAACGGGTGGCTGGCGCACGCAGGTGTGGAGGAAATAGAGAGGAATGCTTGTTCAGAGAGAAAATCAGGAAGACCAATCACACAATGAACGATCGGACATGCTTTGAGCCTGGCAGCACCCCCTCCTTCGTGTGTAGGACTGCCTCACCTTTGGTACCTGCCAGACGAAGCGCTCCCTGCAGTGGGCTGTGTATGGGATATTCCCAGCTGGAACTTCAAAGGTGGCTGCTTTGCCCATCCTGTGATGTGGTGATGTGTGTGGATGGTTTGGGAAGCACCTCGGGGTGAAAGGCCTTGTGCAAATGCTGTTCTGCACCATGAAATAACATTTAAATGCGAGATGCACCATTCCCCCCCCCATCGGGGTGTGTTGTTGATACTACAGCAGCACCCAAAGATGAAATCAGAGTGGGGGTCCCTGGTGCTAAATGCTGCGAGAATATAAATGTCATCTCCTCAGTGACGGGAGAGGAAAAGTCTGTGGGAAGGGAAGTGTTGGATAGGCTGCGCCTGCGATGCTTCCCCAGCTCAGCAAGGAGGGCTGGGGGGCAGAAGGTCTCTCCATTTGAAGTCAGACCTAACCTAGAAGCTGGCTCCTTTGAGAACAGCCCTATCTGGGTGTCTGGGTTCCCCTTTGTACTGATGAACAAAGAGCCATCCTAGGGGCTGGTTCAGAAACCTGATTTGAGATGAGCTGCATCCTTCATGGACCTGCTTCTGCCCACGGATTAAAAGAGCAAGTCATAAACCGGATCCAGATGTAGACACTTAGAGGTGAGGTGAATTTGGTTGGGATAAGAGGAGCATCCAGGGAGAGAAACCGGGTGGGCAAACCCCACTATGTAAGTGTGTAGAAATGGACGGGTCCCTTGAGATACATTGCCTTGACCTTGGGGCTGAGCCACACACTGACCACCCCATGCTTCTTCCCTTTGCTTTACAGGAGATAGAGCAATCGAAGAGGATATGAACCCCCTCAGCTGAAAGTAGTAGCGTCATGGTGGGAGTACGTATGTGCAACCAGAGTGGGACAAGTAGAAATCCTGTAGTGAATTAGATGTTCTGTGTCTCACAAGAGGCCAGTCAAAGCTGCAACAAGCCTCCATTTATCCCCACAGGAACGTGGATGTCTTACAGGATGCCAAGGGCAGTATTCATGTTAGAACAAGCAAAACAAGGTCTTCTGTGTGAGGTTACTACTGGTAGTGCCTTGCATGCAGATTTGGACTCCCTCAGTGTTATTTCCGGGGCAGTTACAACCCTTGGTAAACGTGCACCTGCCTCCAAGCCATGACAGACCATTATGGGTTTAATTCAGAGGATTAGTGGAAATCCGGCTTCCCGAGCCAGCAGTTTGGGGCTGGAACCTGTGCATGACCTGAAGTGCCTGTGGCCTTCCCTGCTCCTGGGTCCTACTGACTCCAGGCTCTGGTGGAGCCTCTCCTTGTGGCACTTTAAGATCCCCTTTGGGCAGGACTCCACCGTATCAGCGGAGTACAGAGATGTGGAAGAAACCAAACGTAACACAAGGAAATAGTTTTGAACTGAACACAAGCCCCTGCGGAGGAAAACCCCGGGACCGCCTTTCAAAGCTCCCCTCCCACCCTCTGACCTCTTCTGCTGCCCCTTCATTTGGGCTTCACAAGCGTAACCCTCTTCTGTTAAGCTGAGATCAGTGTCTTTTGAGCTGGGCTCAGGCTCTCAGCAGCTGGTTGGGCAGAAGTGAGGTATTCTTCCTGCTTGCATTGGGGTTCACTATGGGGAGTTAGGCAGTCTCCATAAGATCCTGGAACCACCTACTCTAGAATGACACCAGTC
This sequence comes from Brotogeris chrysoptera, assembly GCA_030323915.1. Taxonomy (NCBI): domain Eukaryota; kingdom Metazoa; phylum Chordata; class Aves; order Psittaciformes; family Psittacidae; genus Brotogeris; species Brotogeris chrysoptera. The sequence goes on along the minus strand of JARCZZ010006958.1, from coordinate 14,498 downwards.
GTGATGGTTGGAGGGTGTTCTGGGTCCCTGTCAGCATCTGATGGTGCTGAGTTTCGTGGCTTGATATGAAAGAATTTATGTTCTTTAGGCCTGGGCTAAATACTCCTATAAAGAAAGGCTGAGAGAGTTGGGGATGTTCAGCCTGGAGAAGAGAAGGCTCCAGGATACCTTAGAGCAGCTCCCATTGCCTAAAGAGGCCAACAAGAAAGGTGGGAGCAGGCTTTTCAGCAGTGCCTGTAGCGACAGGACAAGGGGTGATGGCTGTAAACCAAAAGAGGGTTGATTCAGAATAGATATAAGGAAGAAGTTCTTCCCTGTGAGGGTGGTGAAACACTGGCACAGGTTGCCCAGAGAGGTGGTGGATGCCCCATCGCTGGAGGCATTCAAGCCCATGTGGATGTGGTTCTGAGCAACCTGATCTCACTGAGGATGTCCTTGCTCATGCAGGAAGGGTGCAATTGACATTTAAAGGTCCCTTCCAACCCAAACTCTTCTATGATTCTATGACTTGCAGTGAGATTTTAACTCTCCCTGGACCGGTTGAGTGTCTCTGAGATGTTTTGCTCTGCCAAGGGGGAACTGCTTCCCAACAGGGAGGGGAATCCCAGTGCACGGTGCTTTGCTGGTTTCAATTGGTGCCATTTTCCTCTTGGCCTGGTTATGAAGAGCGTTTTGGGAGACTGTGAGGAGATTGGATTATTTCAGGAATGGTTGCCTCCTACTCCTGGAGCAATTGCTGCTACACCTCCTGGCTGCCGGTTTCCATACGCCTGGACCAAACAGCCGCCATCAGCGTGGTGGTGGTTTGTACCACCGTGTGTGTCTCTCTTCTCGAAATCCCTGGGCCTGCCAGGGATTTGTGAGCAAACACCACTGCAGATGCACTGCACTGTGTCTATCAATGAGGCAGGCTTGCCCTCTTACCCTTTGGCTTCGCAGCACTAAAAGTTGTCGCGTCAGTAGAAGTGACGTTACCTGATTTTCCTGCTGCAGTGATTTATGTTCTTTGGGCTTTGTGCTGACATTAAAACACCCAAACCCCCAATGTAAACACAGCCTCTGACTCGGGCATGGTGTACTTTAAAAGACACAACCTATAAACATCCTTTCCTGCTCAGCTCCAAACAAAGGCAAAGGGCCTTCCTCCGAGTCAGGTTGACATTGAACGTCTTCGCGGATGCTGGACTCCCCTGCGACTCTCTCCCGTTATCCTGTTTCTTCTATGCATGTTATTTATCGCTCCCCAGATGACAGTGTTTAATGGCATTCCTCAATCGTGCTGTCTGGCACAGCGCAAGAGGGGCAGTTATTTGCCTAAAAGCACCTACCACGATGTGACTGACGGATTTGTTTTACCCATCGAGGCAGATCCTGTGCCCAAGCAAATGGTCTGATTTCCGTTATCGAGGCTTGGAATTTGGTGGCTGTATGAACACCTTCCTCTTCATTCTTCATGTTTCTGAAGCACGTGGGCAATGATAGGAATTGAAATGCTGTAATTAATGCTCCAGCCATGACTCGGCATCCTCTCACTCCATTTGGGCAATTCTATCATATTCTTTTAAGCTGCTGACTGCAACCTGGTGGTGTGTGCCCACGAGGAAAGGATGAGTGCGAAGGAGACCATGACCCATTTAGCTGTTATATACAGACATTCAAGCTCCAACTAAAGAAGTCAGGGGGTGTAGTGAGGGGTGAGCGTGCTTGTGCCTGTAAAGGGGATTACAGACCATGGGCTCCCGTTAAGAGGTGAGGTGCTCCTGGAGCTTTACTCTGTAATAAATGGAAAGAAATAGCAGGTAATGGGAGATTTCAATCACAAAGATGTATGCTGGAAGTCTCATATAACCAGAAATAAATCTCCTTGAAGTTTGTCAAATGATGTGTGATCATTTCCTAGCCCAGAAGATATTACACCCAACACGAGATAACAGTATTTCAGCTTTCATTCTGACAGATTGGTCTCTGCACTGGAAGCTGATGGTATCTTAGGAACACACGGCTCGGCTGCAATAGAGGCAGAGGATGGACCAGTGCAGTAATGAATATACTGGGGAGTTCAAAGGGATAATTCCCCAGTCCTGAAGCAGAATATGAAAGAATGGGGCTTTCTGTAAGAGGATTTTACCAGCTGAGCACCCACCTTGGTTAAAACCCCATCTGCTGTAAAGGGAGAATGTCACACAGTACGAGCAAATTACTCAAGAAGCTATTGGGACAAATAAAATCACCTTAAAGTGAACAGCTGCGTATGCCCATGCTGCCAGGGCAGTGCAGGGCTGAGCTTTTGCCTTTGGTGGCTGAAATGCTGCATCCAGTTTGCATGCTCTGGTTTAGAAGATGCTGAAGGCTGTGCTGAGCTGGTGGTGGTGGGAGGGAGAAGCTAGAGACAGCCCCAGGCTCACCAAAAATGCTTCGTAGCCAGATTTAGGAGTTCCATCTGTTCAGCTGATCCAAAAGAAGACCAGAAGATGACTTGGTGTCTGCGCTTATGTACTGTGTGGGGGAAGCACCGTGTAACTGCAGGCTCTTGGGGCAGAAAGGCATCACAGCAGCCAGTGCTGGGGCGGCGAACTGGTCCAGTTGAACTGAGAAGTAAGAGTTTCATTAAGCACAGGAACACGACGGCTGCTCTGTGGTGGGCTCTCCATCTCTCGATAGCTTTGGATGAACAGCCAGCACCATTCTGCACAGTGGTGAATGGAAGAGCTCCTGGGCTGAAAAAAAGGGCTGGATGAGCATCCCGCGCTGTGCGCTCTTGGCAAGTGGGCCACTTCTTCCTCTCTTAAGGACGCTGAATCTGTGAGGAGCTGATCAGGACACTGATACTCTATTACACAAAGCCTATTGAATGTCCCATGCAGCTTTCTGGAATGATCAGCATTGTCTTCCCCAGGCAGTAGGCTCCGTAGGGTGCTGAGAGACTGGTTCCAGCAAGATTCTCTTGGAGAGCACTGTTCAAAGGCTGTCTGCACTTCCATTGAGCCTCAGGATCCATCAAACCCCAGGATGGAGCCAGTAGATGGGAACGTTGGGTCCTGGAGTCCTGTCATGCTGCTTGGGAAAGAGACATCGTGTAATGAGGATGTTGGGTGGGGAAAGCATTGCTTTGGTTCTTCTTGTTTCCTGATTGCTTCTTTCTAGATGGGGACCATGTGTTGGCTGCCCCTGGCAGCTCCTGCTCTGCATTCCTGCCCTGCCTGGAGAGCACAAAGTGTCCTCGCAGGGGGTAATAGAATGGCCAAAAGTCCCCCAAGCACCTGAGGACAAAGTGGAGCACATTTAGATCTACCCCAACACATGGCACGAAGTGGGAGCAAACGTCTTGTTCTTTGTGGGGGTAAGTTGAAGAACCTAC
>JARCZZ010006956.1:9919-58296 GCA_030323915.1 Brotogeris chrysoptera | reverse complement strand
GGTGGTGTTCAAGGCCGGGTTGGACATAGCCTTGGGTGACATGGTTTAGTGTGAGGTGTCCCTGCCCATGGCAGGGGTTTGGAACTGGGTGGTCTTAAGGTCCTTTCCAAACTCTAACTACTCTATGATTCTATGATAAAAAGAGGCAGTGGGAGTATTAAAGCTTTAACTCACTAGAAAACCAGACAGATACCATTTGCAACCCTGTCATCATTGCACAGATTTAGATAGCTATGTATCTCCAGGCTACCCCACTCCAGATGGAGGAAGCCTAGTGCCTGGCCTGACAGATGATATGGTGGACACAGGGAGCTCCTCCATGCTAGAGTCACTGTTTTAAGCAACAGATAGAACTGCTTGCATCAGAGATTGGCTAAGTACTGTGAACTGAGCAGAGGTTTTAAGGAATTAACTTCACAGATGATGAGGAAGGAGACGAGTACAGACCAACCACCTATTAACTAACTACAGAGGCTAAAATTAGTCATAATGACAAATCAAACTGTCGTCAGAGCTCTACTCACAGCACTCACAGAACCTCTCCTCTCTTCTCAATGCAGGGATTTAGAAACAAGCAGAAGCAGTCAGTCAAGAAACAGTCAAGAAGAGTCTTGCCCTCTGCCATTTCTCCTGTGACTTTACAAATGCAGGAATTTGAGAAGTTGACAAGAACCTCAATATTTACTGTTCGATACCCACCACGGGTGGAACTCTGCTGAGCAAGACAAGCAAGAAACTTTTTCCCTATCCAACTTCTGCAGTCCAATTACAAGGGCACAGACACACATTGCTTCTTACCATAATATGAACCTATTACATGCTACGGACCTTCAGAGGAAGACCCCAGAGATTTAGCTCAATATCCAACCTCCAGTACTGCGGACCTAAAAGGTGCTCTGAAAAAAGCAAACACCGTTTTGCTGGTTCACATTTCATTTCTGTCACTGACTTCATCTGTGCAGAGAGTTCTTCTTCACAGTAAGAGTGTTTAGTACCCCTGGTTTCACTTTTCTTTCTTCCATGACCTCTCCAGCATAACCCCAAATGTTTGAGAACCTACTGTCATTCTGCATGTAGGCGCGACCCAGCAGTACTAGCTGTACAAAACCAAGGTGGTTTCAGATTCATACGATGAAGTGACACAAAGTTCTGGTGTTCCAATTCTGGATGAACAGGGATATTGTATTAAACCAACTGCTTTCTTCCATTACTGAAAATGTGAATAAGAAATGAAATGGGGAACCTAAGTTCTGCCTTGAAATAAGGACTGGACTGTAGCTTTCCTGGATTGTTGCCTAAACAATCCCTGCAAAAAATTTACTAACAGTGATGTTCAAGAGCATCTTTAAAGAAGGTTTCAGCTTGTGTAAGCAACCAGTAGTTCAACCAAAGGCAGTAATATTGTATGGATCGATAAGAAAAATCTTCAGCATAAATGAATTTAAAATGACCCAACTGTGTGCTGTTACTTGCCCTGCAGATGTAGCCTGGACAGACATGTTTTGAAATTAAAATTTAAATCCACACTTCTATTACCATAGTTACCTGCACTAATTTCTACCATTTAAGGGCTTATTTCTCTAAGCCTGTAAGGCTGAGCACATGGCATGGGGGAACAGTGATCCTAGCAGTGAGCACCCTCTTCAAACTCAGCTGGACAAACTCTACTCTGCTAGACTTCCCCCTGTCAGAAACTTTGACACCATACTGAGGGACTTACTATACCTTTGATTCTTGAGTAATCTGAAAATAATCATCATGGAGAATAAAAGCTGTAGAACAGTAACAGCACAAAGGCTGCTCTGCAATGGCAGGGGCTCCTTATGGTTTATACACAAACACAGGGACAACACAATAGTTACATTCCATGCTAAAACACATGGAATAAAAAATTACAGCCTGATCCTCTGAGGCAAACACCTCCACCCCCGGTATCTTCACATACAAATGAGGTAGTCAACAGCACAGAAGAGACCTCACAGGAACAGTGTTATTCCATCAATGATCATGCATACCTTATCATTGTATTCACACCTCACCAAGGGCCTTCTGCAGTTCCCAGTGAGGACAGTGCATCTCCTTCAGACTCTGGAGTGCACCAATAGTTACTCTAAAATACACTGCTATGAATGCACTAGCAGTTACTTGCTCCTCTGCACCATGCAAGCATTAGTGTGAGTTACAAGTAAATTAGTTCTGCTCCACAAAAGCTCGTTAATGAAGCCGATCCAACCAGTGCCACAGAAAACAAAATCAAAGCAAGCAAAGCAGCACTAACAGGTTTTTAAAAGAGCTGAATGACTGTGTGAGATCATGAAACACCCAAATTATTATCAGCAAAACTAGAAGCCTAGTCAAACAGTATTTTGGGTTGATTTGGTTTCACTCTTTTACATACCAGTTGAAGGTATCTGATCATCAGAGCTCTCATTCACCTAAATAGCTGGTGGACATGCTGAAAAGAGTAGAAAGCAGTAGATAGGTAGCAGTACTTGAGCAACATTTATAAAGGAACAGAAAGCAAATGAAGGAGAAGATTACTGATCTTTTTCCCTCCCCAAGTCAAAAAACTGACTACGGTCTTCCTTTCCCCCACTCAAAATGGAAATGCAATTTCTCTACCCATAGAGGCAGCTTTTATTAGGATCTCTCAAACACTGCAATGTCCGTAGAATTACAAGGGGGAGGAGAGATTCCTGTTTGCACATAAGGTCTGATACTGTGTGACATGCACTGCAAAAATATACTACCTGCTTTGAAAGCACATCTTCCGTTAGCCCAGAGTTTAAAACTTGGAAACATCATTCTTGCTTTATACACTGAAATCATAACGATTTTCAAATAGATGAACTCTTTCAAAGAGAAAGGAGAGGCCCCAATTCTGATGGGTTCTTGATTTAGATTTTCCCAAATCACAAGCTCAAGTGTGTTGCTGACTTACAGTCAACAGTTACCACCAGATTTCCAATTTTAAGCTTTTCTTTACAAGCCAGCCAAGTTTAAAAACCATGGACTAAGGCTCCACAATGCCTTTAAGTTTAAACTACAAACCATACACAGTAGGATTTTCTAAAGCACACAACATTGCCCTACTTCTGCTCCAACCAAATTAGAAACCACCTTCAACTTCAATCTAAGCACAGCACATTTCCAATACACACACATGGTCTTTTACCTTTAATAACGAAGGCCTCAGTTACCAAACGCAGCACGTACAGAGGTTCATCTTTTGTTGAGAGGTCATCAATTCCTGCTCTTGCATACATGCTGATGGCATCTCTGTAGGATCCCTCCACGTAATGAAGCTTTCCTATGATCAGCATAGCTTCTGTCATATACTTAGGCTGAAACAGAGCAGGAAAAGAAAAAGTGCTTACATGGTAAAATACCAGACAGCAAGAAGGAGGCACTTCAGAACAAATTAAGCAGATTTGCAATGCTTTCCTCTCAACACCACTAGAGTAGGCCAGAGCAGGAAGGATTTAAGTGGAGATCTTAGGGCTACGCTCATGAGAATAGCAAGCAACAAAGGTCAGGCAACTACTCTGAAGCTCAGTTTGGAAACACACAGCTTGCAAGCCACCTCTCTGGTTTCATATGACCTGCTCTATTGATTCACCAGCCACAGATAGCATATAAAAGCCTGGCATTGCCACAATTAGCTATATACACATCAAGAAACTCACCAGCTTTTAAACTAGGCAGAAGGCATCACTTTTTAGTCAAGTGCTCCCCTTTCCACTGTACATTTAATTTGTATAGCAAGAAAGCACTCAAATTTCCTTAAGTTATCAAAAGAATTTTCAGGCAAAGGTAGAAAAACAGAAGACGTGCCTGCTATTCCTAAAATTTATTCAATTTCTTAAGGATTGAAAACATGCATGCACATCCGTGTAACAAAAAATATTTCACTAAAATACATCTGTTCAGACCCCTTTTATGTTTCAGGAAGACTTCATACCCATACTAATACATGCAGTCAACACAGGGTCGATGCTGCAGGAGCAGCCCAGTCATCGCTAACAAAGAAACAGTAATGGCAATTCATGCAGCCAAACTTTACAGTGGAACCTGAAAAAATTCAGTCGTTCTGTCTTGCTGAGGCTAAACTATAAAGAAAGAGGGTTGGATGGACTCCTCTTCCTCCTCCCTCTCCTTTTGACTTCTGACATACATTGACTTTCAAGAAGTTAAGAACAAGCGACTCTCCCAGAAAAAGCCACTGCACACTTGCTTCCCGGAAATTAACATGGTGAAAGTACAGCATACACATCCAAGCTAACCAGCCTCTGAGTTTCAGGACCGACAGTAACACAAGTCTAAACCAGACTGCTGTAATTCATGGTTATTTTAAAACCAGTTATGCAACTGTGTGTCCAAGAGCACCAACACAGCAGGAGGCAAAGTCTTAAAACACTCCGGGAGAGCCACAACCCAGCTGCACCCAGGCCACAGAATAAAAACATAACTTCGTGTAACTTCGCTGGCACAGACTGAAAGTAGCCCAAGGATGCAGTCCTGAACTCACACCACAACCTGAACTGCCTGAGAGCAGCTTGCTGTATGTTTTACCTCTCACGTGGAGCTGGCACAGTTCCCTTAGACCAGAAGCAGCAGTAGATCATTGAGCTGCGCTAGCCTGACAGCACTGCTATACAGCCATGCCCTACCACCCCAGGGAAGTCCTCAATATTCATCCTGCTTCTTTCTAACAAACAAACTGGATAGGTAACAAAACAAATAAACTGGACAGGTAACAAAACAAATGGGATACATAACAAACAAATAAATTGGATAGGTAACAAAACAAATAAACTGGATATATAATAAACAAATCAACTGGATAGGTAACAAAACAAACTGGATACATAGCTGCAGCAGACAATTTGTTTGCATATGAAAAAGCAACCATCCCAGCAGAAGACACTGCAAAGAGGTACTGAATTACCAACAATACAGCACTGTACATACAGGGACATGAACAGGCAACACCAACACTTTGTATCAGACTAATAATCATATGAAAGAAGCATCCAGGTGGCAGGAATTACAACAAGAGCCTGCTTACTCTCAGTTTTCCTCTGCTTAAGATATTGGTCAGATGCTGTTTAGCTTCACCCAGTTTCGGCTCATTCTTCTCTGTCAGTGGAATAGAGTCCTTCAGTTTGGCAAAGTTTTCCTTCAGACATTCTTCCAGCAGAGCCTCTGCAAGTAGCATGCTCCCAAAGTCCTCTGAAAGCACATACCAACAGACAAGAAACATTGCTTAGCATCACACTGCTGATAAACAGCATTACAAAACCAAAGCAACACACAAATAGCAACTCAAACGAGGGGAAAAAGAACTCGCAGAAAGAAAAAAGTTCCATTAACTTCTAGCTACTGGGAACAGTACCTTTTCTGTGAGAAAATGAAATGGCATTTCCTTTTAACTTGGAAATCTTCCCTAACGAATCCATTGATCCCCTGACAGCACAGTTGATTTTTGTTATAACAGTTAAGAATTTTCATCACAAAACTCACTTTCCAAACTGTAAGACCACTCTTTGCAAACATTTAAGTGCATGCTCTAGATTTATAAACTCACAGGTATGAAACACATGCTTCGGACTACAGATAAGCCATGGATTTCACTGCAGAACAATAACTGCACCAGAAATGTTTAAGATTTTCCTGAAAGTTCACTTAAAGTATAGAGAATTTCGACACATTTTACATATCCATTACTAAAGACACACAAAGGTTGATCCAGAGACATAACTAACACACCACATAAAATACTTCCTATGCTAAAGTCCACTCCTGTTCACAGTTCCAGTGTGAAGAGAAACTGCCTTAGGTGGTACCACTGGATACAGGACGAAGCATCACGCGATGCTGCAATCGTATGCTGGAAGAAAAAGTTTCATCTGCCAGCGCACTTGGAGTTCCTGCATGATGAGTCCAGTCCTGCAGTTCTTCTATTCATAAAAGTAGTACCTCAATCAGCCGACTAGTGAGTCAACAAGGGCAAGAATCTTCGTAAATCAAAGAGCCAAGCCCTACATTTCATGAATGCTTCACGTTTCCAAGCCTAAAACTGGAGAATGCAGGAAACATGACTGTATCTATTTCCGTATTTCCAGTCCATGGGACAACTTATCCCCACGTGCTACCTGTACGTTACATTTGGCATTTAAGAATCACCTTGGAGGCGTGTTTCAGATTTCTTTGTTGAGGCAAGTTTAGTCGCATATCAAATTAGAACCATAGCTCTTCCTGCCCAGTTGCAGGTCTACGACTAACTTGTACAAAGTATAGGTAACCTGAAATGGGAAGTGTAAATATCCAAGCCTATTTCTCCACCACTCTCACACGCAATCATTTCTATACAACACTGAAGAGCTTTCAGGTAACCACAAACTTAACGACTGACATGATACCATGTGTAATTAAGAAATAAATATACAGTCTCTCAAAGCAAATACTACTATTAAAAAAAAACCCATCCAGACACACTACTGTGTTTCTAGAAACACAAAACTATTGCTAGTCCCTTGCTGGAAGAAAAGCTCTGTAGGAACAGCAAAGCATTACTCTTTCATAACTAGCATGTTATGATGACATAGCAGCAATTTAACAATGTTTTTACAGCAATAAGAATGTTGTTGCACACGTTAATTACAGGTGACCAACTAACATGACCTCTTCGACTATTAATGCCCCCAAACCGCATGATGATCTCTGCACCTGGGAAGCGCTGATGAAACCTGACTAAAGTTCAGTTTAGCTGTGCTGTTCTCAACCCAGAGTTTGATCTGCAGCACGTATACACACTTGGAAAGCCTCGTATATAACTGCGTTTTAAGCTAACAACATCTCCCCAACCTTCAATTAACGCTAGGGCCACATGCTAGAAACGCTCCTCTGAAGACGTGGGTTATTCATAGAAGTAGCTCCCCCGACTTCAGCAGCAGGGACACGTGTATGAGGATCAGGTCCTTTCACAACTTAACTGCTGTTGACTACACAGACTTCTGCATTTCTAACTATCAGTTAGAAAGTTAGGCTGCCTCACTTCTTACAACCGATTTCATTTAAAAGGAAGCACAGCGGTGTGCTGGAACAGGGGAAAAAAGATAATAATACGTTTATTTATGAAATCTGTCTCGCACGTGAAAGGATGCTCGAATGAGCCCAAGCCTTTAAACAAACCAGCTCCCTTCGGAAACGGAGGGATACAAGGCAAAGGCACCCAGAACAGGGTGGTGAATGGAGCAAGAGGGACCCGGCATCACACACATCGAGATGGTGAAAAGAAACAGGAAGGATTTGGGTGGGTAGCCCGCCCGCAGCGCAGCCGAGGATGCTAAACCCAAGACAGACCCCGACCGCAGCGGCACCGCACCGAGAAAACGCCGCCTCCCTTTTCTCCCGCCGACACCCCCGAGCACTGCGGACTCGAAAGCACCGACACGAGGAAACAGCGTTATCTTCCCGAACGCGGTTTCCTGGGCTCCCGGCGAAGGGGCCAGGGAGCCTACGGGGGGGACAACCGGGCAACACCCCGCAACCCCAGCCGGCACCTCCTTGCCCTCTCCCGCAACCCTGGGACGCGGGGCAGCCGCAGCTCCCGCCCGCACCAGGCTGCCGAGCCCGCAGCGACCAGCCACCTCACAGCCCGGGCGGCTGCGGTAAACGGCGGCCGCAATGCCCGCTCCCCGCCGCTTACCGGCGTCCTGCGCTCCCGCCGCCGCCGCCTTGCGCGGGGGCCGAGCCGGCGGCAGCAGCTGCTGGGCCAGGAGCCGGAGCTGCGCCCACTGCCCCTCCGCCCGGCACCGCTCGATCTCCCCCTCCAGCTTCACCTGCGAGTGCAAGCCCCTGGCCGCCATCTTACTGCCGGGACCGCCCCGCTCCGCTCCGCCCCGCCCGGCGGTGAGGGGCCGCGGGCTCGGGTACGCGGCGGTTCCTCCGCACCCGGGCTGCCCGCGGGCCTGAAGCGCTGGCCCCGCCGGTGGAGCACCGGGGCTCCGTGAGGGAAGCACTTGGGGCTAAGGCCGAACGCCAGAACCCGTCAGTAGCGACTCCGAGCTCCCTGACGCGTGGTGAGAGGGGAAAGAGAACAGAACAGCCTCCGAAACACGGAGGGTGACGGCGGAGAAGGCGCGCAGGGCTCGGCCGCTCCTTCGGGAGCGCGGTGCCCCGGTGCTGGGCGGGCCGATCCCCCGAGGGCTCCACGTGGAGCTCCCGGAGCGGTGCGGCCGTCCCCGCCCGGCGGAGGGGAGCAACCAATGGGCGGGCGGGTCCGGAGCGTGCGCCGGGGGTGAGGCCGGGGATGGTGGCCCGGCTGCGGTGCGGTGCGCTCCGCTCCACCGCGCACGACACAGCGGGGGCCCCGCGAACCGCGGTGCGTACCCTCCCTGCGGCACCGGCACCGGCACCGGCACCGGCAGCGCAGGCGAGGCCGGGGCGGTGTGCGCTGCGGTCTGGCGGGGCGGGAGGCGAGCGCGGCAGTGGCGGCTGTCGGGGCCTCCGGCACCGCTTCGGCGGGTGCGTGTGCTGGAGGTGGGAGACGGGGCAGAGATCGCTGCTTTGCTCGCCCCGACGAAGTGCTCTAACGAGTCGCTTGCATGGGGAGCCGGCGCTGCGATGGCCGCAATTACCTTTATAAAGCTGTGTGTTATTCAGTGCAGGCTTAATAGATCCGCTAATTGGATGCGGCCCCTTTAGATACCGCAAGCGGCCTTTGCTGCCGTAGCTGTGGGGCAGGCGTGTGCAGAGTTGGCGTGGTTAGTTGTTCGGTAGCTATATGGAAACACGGGCATGGCTAAAGAGTTCACATTTGCTGCGTGGAAAAGAAAGTCTTTGAGAGTTACTGCGTATTTCTTTGAAATAGGGACACGCTTAGATTCTTATGGGAGCTCTTCGGTTTTCTGCTTGCTATGAAGTGCTTGAAATGAAAGTTCTCTAGAACTCGGCGAGGTTATTTCTAAGCACTCAGTCAATCTGCTGAAAATAGATTGCTTTTTTTTCACCTGTTTTCTTTTGGGGGGGGGTTAATGTTTTCCTTTTTGTAGGAGATCATGATGGCCCAAAGGATTTTTAGAATGCATTTGCTGTTCTCCATTCTGGCTGCATTCGTCATCTCTGCTCTAGCTGAGGAACACGTAGGACAGAGTCAACATGGAAATATTCGCCTGGATAAGAACTTGGTGCAAGATAAAGAGTATGTGTTCTGTGTTGTAAAAATGTAAACTTTGCTTCTTAATGATTTGCTTATCTCTTAAGTCTTGTTACGCGAGTTGGACACAAGCCTAGGGCACCCTTTTTCCTAGGATCTTGTATGACTGGCTAGAGTCACATACGAGACATGCTTGTTTGGTAAGTTTGTAGAGACACCAGACTTAGAAAGGTCTCTCTGGACCCTTTAGCCTTAATCATACTATAGAGATCTTTTTACATGAGTCCTGCTTACCTAGATCAACATAATTTAGACAAAAATCATATTCTGAACAGGTAGAGTGAGAGGGGGTTTTTCTCATGTGCTTCTTCGTGCAGACAAAACAGTGGTAGCAGCAAATAAAAATCCCTAGAATACTGTGTGTTTGACTGGGAAAGATCTTCCTCCAGTTCTTGCTCTTCGGAAGACAGCTAGAAGAGATTCTGGGCAATGCTTCAGTTGTTCTAATAACCTGCTAAATAGGCCAGAAGAAATAGAAATACCTATCTAAGGCATTAGAGGCTACTACAGCACCTGTAACAACCAACCTTTGTACCCCCTTCATCTTAGTATAAAACAGCAGCACTCAGTTGTCCTGGTTGCCCAGGGTGCTTTTAGAGATACGATGTTTCCTGTGTACGTGACTGTCTGATCAAAGACTAAATTTGATGTTAAACAGAGCATTAAATATTAACTGATGGCTGTGTTATGAGGTTGGTTTGTTTTTCTTATTAGCCACATCATGGAACATTTGGAAGGTGTTATTGAGAAACCAGAATCTGAGATGTCTCCACAAGAACTGCAGCTTCATTACTTCAAAATGCATGATTATGATGGCAATAATTTGTTAGATGGGTTAGAGCTTGCTACTGCTATATCACATGTCCACAAAGAGGTAGGTGGAACTTTGTATTGACATGTGTATTTGGAAACAGTTCTGACTCTCTAAAAGCGGCTTACAGTAGAACAGTTATAACCCGTCTTCAGTGCAGGTACGGTTTTGCCTGAAAGTTAGGTTATTTTCCCCCCGATAGTTTTGTTTTGATTTATGAATGTTCTAGCTTTATCACATCTTTTTATGGCACATGGCAGTTTTCCAGAAGTCTCCATTGTAGTTTAAACTTTAGAGTGAGGAAGGACTGTAAAGTGAACGTGATTTGTCAGAAGGGGATACTTTGGTATGCAGGGATGGGGGGAAAGAAAAAACAATCCAAAATGGGGTAATGCTCACAAGGACTTACAGAAATAGCATGTGATGTAATGCTGTTTGGGGTTCTAAGGCTGCTGTTCTCAACTCCAAACTGTTGCTGCTGAGAACCATAAGCGACCTCTTGCAAAAAATTAGTGTTAGAAGAACTAAATGTGGTCAGCCTTTGTTTTAAACATGAATTCTCTTTCCAGCTAGGAACATCCAAGGACAAGGTGGGAAGATACAATCATTAGGAAGACAAGACTAGCATACCGTCTTGTGCTGACTTTTTGGAAGTTACAGTTCAGGCTAGCATAGCTTCCTGTTTACACCTGTGGCAAAAACCAAGTACAGAATAATGACTTGCTGTTCCACGTATAAAGGCACACCTTTGTCTTCCCTTTGCTTGCAAGGGATGTTACTGAGAATTTTACTGACTTCGAGCTAGTGTTGGATTTTTTCACTACTCTCTTACTGTCCAGCTCTGCATTTTGCAAGTTCTGGCACACAGGAAGATGTTTCTGTGCTGTCTAGATTCTATAATGTCTATACTACACCAAGATCCAAATTAAGAATACATCTCTTTCTCAGATTATTATCCATCATTATACTCTCTGCTATTCAGCTTTTAGAACTTTGGCTAAATATATTAACTAGATACAGAGTGCTTGTTCTGAAGCCCAGAGAACTTGGACTTCATAGGCTTGCACCTGGTAAAAGGTGCTTATCCCGGTATAAATTATTACATAAAACTTGGTGCCGAATTAGACACCAAACGTGAACAGCTTAACAAAAAACTAGTTGTCAGTAACCTGTCACATGTGCACTAGACAGTAAACACTGCTAAACTGTTCAATGTGGTTTTGGTTTTTGTAGGAAGGTGGTGAGCATACCCAGGCAATGAAGGAAGAGGAGCTGATTAGTCTAATAGATGATGTCTTAAGAGATGATGACAAGAACAACGATGGATACATTGACTATGCAGAATTCGCAAAATCACTGGAATAAGGTTTTGCAGGTGGCTTGTTTCTCCTTCTAACTACATAGAAATGTGAACCAGTCTAATGTGATTCATTACTGTCCCGTATCAACCTCTGTGCCGTAAGGAGAGGTGGACCACTTCCAGGTGAATTTATTTGAAAGTTGTATGTGTTAAGAGACTGGCTAACTCGGAGCAAGAGCCGTGTTTGACTTTGAGTCTTGAAGCATCAACAGTCCTCACATAGGGTGCCACTGGCAAACTCTTAAGTAGCGGTGTATGAATAGTAAGGAGATCACATACAATCTTAAGTTTATATTTTTGTGTCATTGGGTTATATAGTACTTTCTTGCTTACATCTTCCATTTTAACTTACTAACTACTCAGTAAGCAAGAGAAGGTTACTGCATATAGTTGTATTTCAAGGACAAATGTTTTTACATTCCTGCTAATTACAAAGGAAATTTGCACATAAGTACAGGTGCTTGAAACAGCAATTTTAGAGGAAAAGTGTATGTCATTTCTGTGAGGTCCACGTGATACCTATGGACTTCTAATGCAGTCTTTGAACAAATCTGGTATTTCAAAATATACGTACTTCCAAGCATACCCTTCTATTTCACATATAAATATATATTTTTTTTTCTCATCCTTCACAGATTTACTTTTTAGATCTTAATTTACTGATTATTTTTTTCTTCTACCTTCCATGCTGTTTTCTTGAGAAAATGAAAGTGTTTTTATTACGTTTATATGTTGTATTAATGCTGTATAGCGTTTATTAGAGTAGCTTCTGCTATCTCATTTTGAAGGTCACGGAAACAGTAAACCACTTTAATACAAGAGTTTCTGTTCAATTTGGTTTTTACAGTATTAGCCAGCAGGATAATCTAGGTGAAAAAGTCATGCTGCCTCGTTAAGGTTTAAGTTCATATTCCTTGACACTTAAATTATGGTATTAGTTTCAGGAGGTATTTCATAACTAAGAGTTTTAAGGTACCCGAGTGTTTGTGAATTAACATGCTTCTAGGAATGTTTTTGCTGTCTTGAGTCAATATTCAGTAAATCAAGCAGTGTAAGGATATTGGGGAGGTGATGTATTGCTGTGCTGTTGGCATTTGGTGACTCTAAAACAGAACCAAAATCTTAAATTACGTTCAGTCATTATCCATTAATAGAGAATCTAAATGTTAGTGTATCTCTGTAATATGTATAAAGAGCTATTTTCTGTACAAAATTATTCTTATACAAGAGAAACACGTTTGTAAAAGAAATTATTTCCTCTGTTTAAATGTTTGTGCAATGACTTTTAAGTGTCAGACTTTTTTCTTCTACTAATTATTTATTTTGATGCCTTTTGGAGGCCAGGTTATGCAGATTGTACAAGCAGGGTTCGTGCACTCTAGACCTAGACACACAAGGCTGGAAGTCCTAGTGAGGAACGTATTTAATCTATTTTTAAGTCAGTCTCTGTTACTAGCAGTCAAAACCAAAAGTTCTTTCAGTTAAATTTTGTTTTAAATATCTCTTTTCAGGGTAATTGATCTGGAATGAAGGTTGAATCAGAAGAAAGTATAGAAAATGGTTGTGGGTAGGAGGGAAAAGGCTAAGCTCCTCGGCTTTGAGCACTCAAAGCAGGTTGCCTGTAGACCTGCTGAGTCTTACACGCTTATTGCGTGCCTCTAAGGTTTGGATTGATTTGGGATGAGAGAGCAAGACCAAGAAACTGACTTACGCGCTTCTAAAAGTCATGGTTGTCTTATCAAATGCAGTCTGTAAACTTAGTCCGGCATCCACCTGTGGGACGCTTTCACATACGGGCTCTATTTATATACATATTTATTAACTGGTATCCTATGTGGCAGGATGTGCACCATAGAAGCTTTATATCAGAAATTATTATAATAAAGGTAAGTAACGTTTACCAACTATTTTAAACTTGGTTTTAAGGGCTCAGAAAAACCCTTATGTATAAATAGAAGAATTATTTACCAAGGATGGAGAGCAAAATTGTCACCTTGGCTTTCATGATGCATGAAGAAAGACCAAACCAAAATTTCTTCTTTCCTGGAAAGAACAGTCCAAGAAATACCACCCAAGCTGAAACCTGCATCATCTCATCTTTACTCAGCCTGTTAAACCAAGTACACATACTTAATTAAGTATACTTAAAGATAAATGGTTTAACAGCTGTCCAGGGAGCTTTCTCAGTTACTAAATAGCACAGTGCAAAATTGCTGAGAGCAATGGTGAGTCAGGCTTTTTATTTTTTAATGTAACTAATCGTGTTAGTTGCACCCTAAATAAACCGGTACAGATCATATATAATATTTTCTATTTCATATATATGATAGAGGAAATACACCTTTACAGCTGAAGTACTCATAGACTATAAACCTGTTTTAGCTTCCATAGAACAGTACTATCTCAATTTTGCAGATAAATAACATAGCAGAAGGCTGTATCGTTTACTGAAGGTCAGTTACATCCCTGGCAGAAACAGAAAACAGGGAGAATGCTCTTATGCATGATCTTCACCTCTTCCTAGACTGATCCCAAAGGAGGGATTAGTTTTCTCCACTAGAGAAGAGCACACCTGGCTCTCCATTACTGTGTACTGTGTGCCCAGTTTGAAGTATCCAGATTATCTGCTTTTATCTCGCAAAATACTGCATAATCTAGCAGCTAAAGAAAATACGTAAAGTGGTTCTTGATGTACTCCTAATCTGAGCAGGTTTTTATTAGGTAATCTGGATCATTGTATGTGAAGGAGAAAACTCAACTGCTTGCCCAGTGCCAGTCAGGATGCTGTTAATGACAAGAATGACTGCCCAGCAACAGTTTTATCAGCATATCTCACAGACTTAGCTACTTTTCTTTTGGTGTTACATTAATCACCTGTAACCTCAAAATGTCTTAGATTCATTAAGGAATGGTTAAACACAAATCCTGATTTTTGTCTAGAGTACTTTTTAACACTACAATTCACAAGGAGAACAGGAATTCGGGAAAGATGTCATAATCAGTACAGCCACTAGATAGCGCACTGACACTACACGTTCGTTCCCTGTGGTACCTAACTAACCTGGATGTAGCTAACCTGCCTGACTACAGGCAAGGCTTGCTCCTTTGTCTTCCAACACCACATCACCAGTACGATGCCCACATTTTTACTGGTTTACGCCTGTCATAAAAATTGACTATGCCTGAGTACTTGTTATGGGTGATTTTCATTGCTTAGGGAATCTAAATTGACTTGAGGTGATAGTAAAGAAACTGGCATTGTAATATTGTGAGTAAAAGTAATTGTGCAGCAAGGCTTTCTAATAGGAGCACCAGGCTTGGCCCGACTTTCTTGACCGTCTCTGATTGACCTATGAGAGGGTCCATGAAGTATCTGTGGTGGTCTCAAACGATATTGATATTAGGGGGTTTTAGGAGGAGCTGAATGAAGTCTTACACGTTTTGCATTAGATGTCAGTAAGAGCTCCTGTTGCTGTTCTTACAAGGCGCAGGACCAGTGTGGTCTGATCAGCCGCTTTTACTTAAAGTGAAGCTTATTGCTTTTTTCTTCCTCTCCCCCATTACTGTCTCACTGTCTGCCCATTGTGCCATGAAACAGCTGCATAATGTTCTATGGTATTAGTAAAAATAGCGCAAGGATCATCACATACCTTAGTCTGGATTATTTATTATCGGAATATATTCGCGTTGTGGATGTTTCATCTGCACACATCCACGTTGCGTGAGATCCATTATAGTAGCAGTTATTGTTGACTTACAGATGGGTTCTCTGAAGTTACACTTTTCTTCCCATTCTTCATGCTAAATTCTGAGCAGCAGCCTAAGTCTTAAAGGCTAAAGACATACTGTAATTGCCGGTACCAACCTCAGCTGAGAAGCACCGGTAGGTAGAGGGCAGTGCAACATACGACTCAAAGTCTGCTGCCAGATACGACATTTGACAAGGAATCGGTACTGAACATAGAGTCAACTTCTGCCACTTGATCTGAGTGACTGGCAGCGCAAGACTTGAAGATGTCAAGGAACTCAGAGAACGGGTGGGGAAGCTCTCATAAGAGGCTAATTAAGTCAAAAATTATGGACAGTTGTCAGTTCCTTGAAGAAATGCTAATAAGACACTGAGTACAACCTCTGCCATTATAGAGGAAAGTAAGGAAATCCAGCAGAAGTCAGCTAATTCGTAACCATTTAATTGACCACGAGCATAAGAGAGAGAAATCTGTAGAGACTACGTCAGCTGGTTGAGAACCCAGCACAACGCTCCACGAACCGGGGGGGCATGGTGCAAGCAGTTAGTAAGGATAAAGTGCACAAGATGCAACTTGCGAAACTTAACAGAAGTAAAAGAAATGTTACAGCTAAGGTGGCAAGAGGAAAACAAAGGGAAGTTTGGACCACTACTCAAGGATCGGGGGGTACCAGCAGCAGAAGATGTAAAGGAAGCCAAAGAGCTTAATATCCTTTTTTTTCCCCTCCCTTTCTCACCAGTCTTTACCAAAAAGGTCAACCTGAAGCAATTATTATCCGGAAAAAGGAATAACATTTCAGCCTAAAGTACGCAAAACCTGCTTAGAGAGTAACCAGTTAAATTAGATGCTTTCTACTTGCCGGAGCCTGACCAGCTTCACTCTAGGAGCCTTAAAAGAGGGTGGAATCATGGCTGCAGATATCATATAGCTTGAATTTATTTATTTAATTGAATTTTTTGCAAGGCCTTTAGCAGTATTTCCTATAATATCCTCATGAACAGGCTAGTGAACTGTGATCTGAATGAAACTGCTGTGGGAAGGGGCAGGAGGTCAAGTCTAGTTGAATAGTTGTGTCCACGGGGTAATTCCGTCGTAATCTCTCAAAATACACATGTTTTGCAAGGAATTCTGTGGGCCTTGGTCCCATATCAAGTTTTATTTTATGTTCTTTCATTGAAGGCATAGAAGACGGAATGTGAAGTATGATTATTAAAGGAAAGACTGCAGATTTTATAGATCAGAATTTAAAATGATCGTGATGTATTTAGAGAAGTCATCTAAAATTGATGGAATGCAATAGTGCAGAATACCATGTTTACACAGAAATAGCGACCCGGTTTTGCCTGTCTAGGTACCAGTCACAAGGGAAAAATCCAGGCACTACAGTGGAACAAGCTGAATATGAATGGCAGAGCCCTCACGTTGGGATGCCAAAAGGGTCTTAAAGATGGCTGAAAGAGTCCATGTGGGCTGATCCCCACTGTTAAAGATTCATCTGGAAGACCATGTCCTGCTTAGCGTACTGCACTGAAGAAAGATGTGAAGTAGTTGGCAAGAGGCCAGGGGAGATCAGCAAAAGTGGATAAAGGTCCAGAAAACATAAGGGAAGATTGAAAGAAATGCAGGGATTTTTGCTGAAGAGGTAAGAACCGAGAAGAAGGAAGGTTAATAGTCTTCAACTAAAAAGCTGTTGTAAAGAATAAGAGACTAACATGCTCTTGATGGAAAGATCAGGAAGAATAAAACAGAGAAGCATGAACCAAACCGCTTAGGAGATATAGATTAGACATTGGCCAAAACTTCAGTATCAACAATAAGATACCGTGGCTTGGGGTGACATGATTGTAACTTGATTTTGGGATAGAAAGGTAGAGCTAATGACTTCCCTAGATCCCCTCCTTGAAAGCCTGTATCTCAGTGACTATGACTGTCAGTATCTGTGTGGACATCTATGGGGAGAAGTATCTTACGATGGGTTCCACAGCTGAGAGCTGAACACAGAAGCAGAACACAGGAAGCCTGTGCTCAGCTCCAGGGCTCAGACAAGTCTTCTCTAAGATCACAAACCACCCTCCTCTCTCCCTGCTGTAAGCCTTTCCTCTTCACCTTATCATCTTCTTAGACTCTTACTGCGCCAGCTGTATTCCAGTTTTTCCCTAATCCATATAGATGTCAGTTTTACATCTCCTTACCATCATAATCCGTTTTCCCTCTTGAAAGCCCCTGAAAACTTGTTGTTCACCTCTGCCTTCCAGTCAGGCAGTTCTTCAGTCCCAGAACACAATGGCTTTTTGGGCAGTCCCGCTGCACTCACTTGCTGTGCTCCACGGCAGAGCAGTCTGCAAAGAGCAGTCCTGTCAGGGTATGTTCATGTCAACAGCATCTAAGTGCAAAACCTTACCAAGTTCCTACTGAGCATGTTTCAAAACATGATTGTCAAGGGCCAGAAGTGAACACTTTGAACAAGGGGAAAAAAAGCATATCTCTGACTCCAAGATAATGGCTTGCTTAGGATGCAAGTCCTAGCTCCAGAGCACAGGGACACCAAAGCTGCTTCACAAAAAGGAACAGCAAAAAACACTGTTAAGAGCCTTTAAAATGACAAAGTGAGTTCCTAGCCCTGTTGTCAGCAAGTAGTCAATTGTTTTTGTTGATACTGAGAGCATAGTGTAAAAGCATCCACACTGAGTCAAGACAAAGGTTCATCTAGCCCAAGAGCTTGCTTCAAATGGTGGCCAAGAACAGATGGTGATGGAATAATAGAGAAAGCATCGTGTCATACTTCTCCCAGATACAGAGGCAGCATCAATTTGACTTCAGCAACAACAAAAACCATTAAAGTCAGGAGCTCAGAAAGATCAAGGCTTAAATGTTAAAGGCTTTCAACATCACTAACTAAAAACAAGGTCTCATGGGACATGGGCAATGTCCCCTGGTCAATGGCACATGCTGTGTAGACTTTACTGTTGACGTTACTATGCTATAACCCTCAATACAAGCTAAGGGAATGATACAGTGAGCAAGTAATGATCTCAGGAGACCACATTAATGCAATGGTATAGCACAACTATACTGCTTCCAGATGTCACCTTCTTCTTAAAGTGAGAGACTCAGAAAACTGTCCAATGAATCTGTTTGCCTCTGGTTTTGGTCACACTTCAAGAGCCATCTTTAAAAATGACCCAATTATGAGAAAGCCCTAAGCACATATTTTGAAATGAATCCTCTTTGAGAAGAGAACCTTATGCCTTGGAACTGATTTTGTCATAAAACCAGAAATAAGCCACAAAACATATATGCTGAAAAATAATATTGACTAAAGTCTCATCATGTGTGGCCCACAGCCATCAGAGACTGACATATTGGCACAAGTCATGACACATATGAGTTCTTTTTTTGACCCAGGAAAGAGCACTGGAACGATTAAAATGATATTTGAACTCTGTTCCCTTTGGGGAGGTCTCCAGGGACTGTGCAGAAGGGACTGTAAAGGCCTCTTGTTAACCCCAGCACAGATTGCATGTGATTCAGGAAACACTCAGTTGAGGATTTTAGACAGCAGAAAATGCAGATAGGAGAAGTCTCAGGGAAGGAATATGTCTGTTTAGCATACATGCAGGGTTGTATAGAAACCTTACATATGCCACCATAAATCTCTGAGCACATTGGCACTGACTAGTTAAGACCTCCAAAGATCACATAACGCATATACGTACACACACTGAGGCAGGAACCACTTTCAGTAACCAAATAATTCTGTCACCAGACAGCCCAAAACTATTCAAAGGCACCATTTCTAGCCAAGACCAACAGATTTGAAATATTCCTTGAATCTCTAGGCAAATGAATTTTTAGGATATGACAAGCCAAAAAGCCTTTAGGAAAATCTCCAAGCAGATGATCTCATTTTTTAGCCATCATCTCTCTTAAACACCTTGACCAGTTTCCTTCAACTCCTCCAAAAAAACGCGTCCCAGAATAAGATTAAGCCTGTGAAGTCGTAGGTGTATAGGGCTAATTTTGGCAAAGTGAGGAATAGGAATAAAATCAAGTTTATAATGGAAACTTAGGGACATCTGCAGTTTACTGAATACTGTTCCGTGTGATCTATATAATGCATGAACTTTCCATTGTAGCAAAAATATAGAGTGCTTTTATTACCACCAAGGGGAAGGACCACTTCCTCCATATGAAGTCGTACCTAAAAGACAAAAAGACCTGGCAGGTCATTCAAGCACTTTTGCTTCCTGCCTTTAAAATGTTCATAAGATCCAGATTCATTTCCTAAGGTCTGGCTGGAGGATTTGTGCAGAGTATTACACCGTGTTGGAAGTGTGGAATGATGGCAATTTCTGACTGCAGATGTGTCTCTACCATAGACCTTATTGAAACTGCAGCATGGATTGACATACCCAACTAACTTTGAATTAGGCAGCTAAGGTACTGCTGGCACCATGGCAATGCCATTGCAGAACACAGCACAACTGCAAAGCTATAAAAGCAGAGCACAGTAAATGGTCAGATATGTTTTGTAGGCCATCCTGAACACTGTCTTCCGGGATAATGACACTAAATGGACCTAAGCTATTTAGTTTAATGGGATAGGTTTGTCAGAGCTCTAAAACATCTGAGGGC
The DNA here is from genome assembly GCA_030323915.1 of Brotogeris chrysoptera. Taxonomy (NCBI): domain Eukaryota; kingdom Metazoa; phylum Chordata; class Aves; order Psittaciformes; family Psittacidae; genus Brotogeris; species Brotogeris chrysoptera. The sequence goes on along the minus strand of JARCZZ010006956.1, from coordinate 38,521 downwards.
CCAGTAGTGTGGGTAGTTAAATGAAAATATGCTGGGTGATTATAAAGTCTGCATCTAGATAATTCCTAGCCAATAGCTCCTACAATTCACATTGATGTCCAGCTTGGGAACGCATAACACACACAGAGGGAGTTTTTGCTGAGATGTGGAAATTTTCTGGGTTGCACGATGGTTAAGGAAAGGCTCCCCTAGGGACCTTACACAAGCCTTCCCAGATTCCTGTGGCAGTTAGAGGTCCTTTCTAGGGGCTTGTAAAGCTCACTCTGATAAAAGTATCCGTAGGGAAAGGGAAAGGGTTATACAGCCTGCAGATCAGAGAGCACATTTCCACCCGATGTGCAATCGAGCTGTCATCCGTGGATACTATTCCCAGAAACAGTGTGTTACTTTAGGTCTGCTAAACCCCATCTCACTCCTGACCTGCACCCATGCCACTTAGTTCCGCTCATCAAACGGCCTTCCAACACAAGCGTCTCGCCTGGGGACAACTCAGTTCGGCCTGAAAGTGATTCCTGTTGACCTCTCCAGTATTGTTTTGAAATGTGGAGGAGAAAAAGCCCTGATTCAGTGGACCAAAATAAAGTAATCTGAAAGCCAGCAAACTAACTCATCTCCAGGAACGAGCAACTGGAGCCTGGTGTTCGGAACAGCAGGGACATCTGAAAAACTGCTCCTGAGGATCGGGATGTGACAGGGAATGCCTGTGAGAAATACAGCTGAACAGCGGTGGAGAAGGTAAAGGGTGAGCAAAGGAGAGCTATAAAGCCATCATACACATCCAAACCTGAGATGCTCTCAAACTTCAGCCATTAATGCCGTCTTCCGGAATTGTGCTCCCTAGTAGCATCTTAGTCTGCTTAAAACAACTTCTGTCAAGAACATGGGTTACAGTATGGGACTAAACGTATCAGTGGACCAAAGTACAACCTCAAAAGACATCAGCCACTATGGAAAAGGTTAAAACTGTCAAGAATGTCTATCAAGTTGAGAGCCTTGGACGTGGAACCTCATACACTCAACTGTTCATCTGCAGCTCCAACTTCAGCCCGAGCACCAATCACTGGGGAGCATCTAACTCCAGCTGGTTTTCCTGCTCCCTCAAGAAATAAGAAATGTACAGTTTCTGTCCCAAAATTCGTGTGGAAGTGGCTTTTCAGTGATACGTGCGAATGGAAACGCCATGACTATTCATCTGGGCATGAATACCACACACTTCGGTTGCTGGTGACAACATGGCATGGGAAATTTCAGCTCAAGCAGCTGAAGCCTGCAAAATTATAAACAATCAGAGACAAGGCCTTCTAATGGAAACTGTTGGGCAGCATTAGCTATTGGGCCACTGTCATCTTCACTGCCAGAAAGTGATTCAATCTGCCCGCTATGTGAGCACTAGGAGTGATGAATAGGTCTTTGTATTCATTCGCAGCAAATATGCACCCAAGATGACATATGATGTGGGGTTTTTTGTCCATAGTCTGATGGATCTCTGGAGAGCCGTGAGTCCAGAAAGAGGGACTCCCAGGTTGCTGACTAGCGTCCTTCCTCCCCAGCTTAACTCGTCCATCGTACCCACATGACTTAAAGGCCCCATGTCAATAAATTTGCCCAGGTTTTCCCTCAGTTTTAGCCATCCCCGATGGCCACATTTATTATCAAGGTGGCACAGGGGCACAAATTCATCTTGTCCTTGGCTGCCAGCACAAAGTAGTGCAGCCACAGGGCTCCTCTGCAGAGCCATGCCACTTAGACCTGGGCATGGCCACAGTAGCAGCTTAGAGTTTTAGGGTGACCACACTCCAAGAGGCACTCGGCTGTGCTGGCAGCATGGGGAGCAGAGCAGTGGCACAGGGCTGACCAAGCCACACGACTGCTTTGCAGAATGCCTTCATTCATTATTAGTGAGTGCACTTTCCTGACTCCTTTTGTTGCTGCAGCAGCGCAAAAGGACCAGAACAAGGCCAGCAACTAACATCATGTTTTTACCTGCTGTAACCGAAAGCAGAGTATGCTCTATCAAATGTTGACATAAATACATAAAGCTTTAAATAAAGCCAGTTACAGCTGTGCCAAGCTCTGGTGGACAAAGTGGTCCATTCTTCCCTGGCAGCTGTCTGGGCTGCAAACTGGATGGAAAGAGCGACAGGGTGACAAGACCGAGGTTTACCATCTGGTCAAGGTCATTTATTAGCCTGGCTTCTAAAATCCTTAGGAAGCCAGTGGCAACTAGTCCTCAGCCAAACTCCTTCATTGCCGTAGGTAAAAATGCTCAACAATTCAAGTGAAATGAGATGACTGTAAAGCTTCCAAGGATATTTCTAAATGCCAGCCGAAAACCCTCTGAAAAGTCTCACTTTAAAATAGATTACTACGTATTACCTCTACAACCCCTGCTCCCAGGACAGATACAGCTTTTGAACTAGTCTGTATTGTACTCTGGTGTGAAAAACTGGAGTATGTCACTGGCCACACTTCAACACATTCCATTTCATTTTGGCACCACCCCCAAAGATTATTTCTGCTGTTCAGATGAATAGGGTCTGTACCCTTTTAATCTTAATCCCATCGTGGACAAGGTGCTCAGGCTTCGTTATCTCAGGCAGAACTTAACATGAATGATGTTTTTCCTCTCTCTTTTCACTTATTAAGCTACCCTTAAACATACATACTCTTGACGCCTTAGGGTGAGCTCACACCCTTAAGGAGTGAGGCACAGCAGAGAAGAGATCAGTGTGAGTGACTGGGGATGGTGGTATAGGATTTGGAGAGGATGGGGCACAGCTGCCTCCACCAGATCTGTGCTGGGGAATTGACATATTATAGCCACAGAGCAAAGACCTGATTCTCTGCTGTGCTGCTGGGATGTCCTGCAGCATGATGCTACCAGTGGGCCACAAACAGAAAGTGGGGGAATCTTTCCTTTCCCCATATTCCTGCAGGTCAGACCTAGGTTTCCGGAGAGCGCACTTCCTTCATCCTCAGTGAGCAGCTGGACAGAGGGCCCCATCAATCTCTACGTTGGTGTACCATGAAGGTTTGAATGGTGGTGTCCATCACTACCAGAAAGCAAGCCATGCCCCCCAGGAGCGGGACTGTCAGGGCTGCCTCCTAATTTTTATCTTATCTTGCCATTGCAAAAGAACCTGTTGAAGTGCTGGAAAGCCCCGAACTCTGACTAGGCACTTAAATCCATCTCTGTTCAATGAAATGACAGGAATGAAGTGCTTAGAGCTAAGCGTGTGCTTAAGTGCTTCACTGAAAGGCATAAACCTTAAACAGAGGCAGTTGTTAGAGGATGGGAGATAAGGGGAGAAGGGAACGGTTCACCTGCAGCCATTACTTCTGAAGGCACAAGAAGGGGTCCACTGTACAATGTGAGTGAAGCCAGCTGTATTTGGGAGCCATCAGACCAGGGCTGAAGTTAGTCTGGCGCACTACACAGGGATACCTTTTAGCCATTTAAACACGACAGAGAAAGACCACGCTGTACCATAAACGCACGTCACTTCAGGTGGTTCATAGGTTCATTGAATAACAGTCAACCCAGTTAATTAGAGGGAAGGTACCATCCTCTCAGTGTGTTCTCTCCTTTCGATCAATGGCTCCCAGAAGTCATGCATGCTTTTCATAAGGCGAGATAATAAAGCTGTCAGTCATAGGAAGCCTAAGAGTGAACCACAGAGAAAATCAACACAGTCCGAAAACAAGAAACATGTCAAACTGTAAAAAGAGGTTCCTTCTTTAAAAACAAATAAGGGAGTGGTTTGAACAAGCAAGCTTTGGTTTACGGGTAATCCTGTAGCCATCAACAAAATAGGAAGAAAGTATCTGTTTGTGTGCTCCCCGAGTGATTTGATAGGAAACATCTGAATTACCTCTTGACATTAATTTTCCCAGCGTTACCCCTTGCTTCCCAGGCTGCATGACTTCTTCCCTGTAGACAGAGCAAGGAGGAGAAAGGGAGATTGCAGGAGAGTGAAGTGGGAGAAAATCACAGAGGAGCAATACATAATAGTTCTGTATGATATGTCCCATATATCATATATATGTTTTGACTCTCAATAAATAGACTTACATCTTTACTTATATAAGTGACAGAGAAGACTTAGATGGTCATTTAGGTACTGGAATGTTGTTCCCTGCCACTGGGGCTCCAGGAATGCCTGAGGTTATTTCACATCCTCACTACCTCCAGCAGTTTTGGAGTCAATCCAGCAATGCTGGTAAAGAGAGAATGTAAATTCCATTATCCAGATCCACGTGGTGGAGTTGCTCGAAGCAGGGTGGGAACCGTTAGCCAAGAACAACCCCAGCACCTCCATTCCTAGCAATGGGGAAGAACAGGCCAAGAGCCTCAGCAGGAGAAAGGACCAACTTGGGTAAAGCGCTGTCATCCTCCCCTGCTCGCTCTTATCCCACTCTGGGACTGTCCATGACAACACTTCCCAAGGTGGGAGAGGAGGAAACCTGAGGCTATCGCTGCCTTCTCATCACAATATTTGCCTTGAGGAGGCTGAGCCACCCGGGTTCACTCAGGTGGCATACTCTGGATGGGGCCTTCATCGACTATTTCCTTTTTTTCTTTCCAGCAGAGTCAAAAAGTTGCCAGCAAGCGACAGTTTGGGTTGCTGGGGCTTCAGTGGGGTCATTTTTCTCCCTTTGGCTATTTGTGCCAACTGTTACTTCATGCATATGAAGCACACAACTTCCAGCCTTTCCTCACTGGTGCGGAGTAAGAGTTTGGCACATGCTGAAAACAACAAGCAGAAATTAACTTGCTCTCTCCTATCTTTAATGTCAATACCCGCCAGTAATTGCTTGGAAAGTTCGACACGTCGTCATCTTGCCGTCACCTTAATTCTCCACATTAAGGAAGGATTATATAACAAATTAGCCTGATTTAGTCCTGTCTTCCAGGGACTTACCCAGGGGTTCGCTCTTCTTTATTAAATTAGCAAAGAAGCTTTTGGCTTCCAGACATGTTACAAAATCCGTCCCAAGTTCAGACCACCGGTGCTAGGGATTACTGAAGCACTCACTGCTCTGGAACCACCTCCTTGGTATTTGCAGAGCCTGAACTCCAGCTGACCCATCACACAGTGAAAACCTGGGGGTAGACACATGTAAACTGACCTTCTGACATTCACCTTCCAGCTCAGAAAAACTGATGCCCCAAATCAATGGGGCTCACAGAGTCTGAAGACCCTTCCCTGTGCCCGTTTAAATATAACCCAAAGTTCAGATACGGGGTATGTGCCAATGGAGTCTCTGCTAATTTTCTCTCTGGTGATGGCTTAGTGGGAAGCCGCGGTTGCAAAGCCCAGCTAGATGCCTTTTCACCGGTTGTGCAAGAACATCTCCGTTGCCTTCAGTGATGGGAATGTCTGCTGACCAGAAGGGTAAGTCACAAAGACACAGAGCGTCTTATTTCTCCTCAGCTGACTGTACATTGGAGAACTAATGCTTCTTTCATACAGAATTACACAGAAGGGAGTCTTCTGATTGCTAGTCATCTGAAGGCCTGATGCAATGCCCAGTGAAGCCAAAGGCTGTTTTTCTTCTGCCTTCACAGGCTTTGGACCATTGCCTTACCCCAAACACTAAACCTTTGAGTATTTCAAGCTTAGGGTGAAACCCTCTTACTTTCTGCATTCTCTGCTTTTAGCTGTAACACGTCTATGTCACCACCACAGTGCTAGATTTGATGGCAAACAGATCTGTGAATCAGTACAGAAACAATCGTGTCATCCTTTCTTTTTTTTTCCCCTTTCCTTCAGCTTTCCCCTTGAGGGTATAAACCAAATGGCTCCAGATAGGCCTTTCTCTTACTCCTTGGAATTGCAAGTCTGACCTCCTGTACACATCTTATTAGTCTGTGTTGCACGCCTTTGCAATTAACCCTGAATTGCTTGTGAAAGTTGCTGGCCTGAAATGCGGGGTAACTGAGCTCACCCATGTATCTGCATTACCTTTACAGCACAGGCAGAGAAAGGGTGCCTGTCCTCACTGTTCTTGAAGCAGATGCCTGAAGAAGTCCTAAGGGACTGACCGCTGATGACGGCTCTGAGTGCTGCCCATCACTGGGGTTTTCACATTGCAGGTATGCAACTTATGGGTACCTCATGCAGCACTCCAGAGGGTGGTTAGGTGTCCTCAGCTTTTAAATACCACTGTTGGAGGCCTCAGGTGGACCAGAGGTGGAGGAGCCTGTGCTCCACTAACCATGCATTCCCCATTCAGTAGACGAAACAGAATCTGAAGAAAACATACAATCCCCTGTTTTCAGAGTCACTGACACAGCTACTGGATGTGACAAGTAAGTGCTTTGGTTAAACCTGACCTATACTGCAGCATGCAGCTCTTGACTGGCAAGGTTTGATGTGACCACAGTGGGTCTGAAAAACCCACCCCTCTTAGTTCTGATTCCTGTCATTCTCTGCTCTTTTTTGCCCATGCAGTCACCTCATGACCTGTTAACCCACACTGTTTTGGGAAAGCTCAGTTAAGGAAAATTCAATATAAAGCTACACTTTCTCCCAGTACTCTCATGCTCTGCCTACCACAGTTGTAAAAGAATGGTGTTTATCCAGCTGCACAAATTATCAGTGATGCTCAACTGAAGTTTCTCTTTAAAAAGCCTTTGTGAAGAGTGCTTTTTTTTCTTTCTTTTTAATGAAAATCTGATTCTGTCAAATGCTTTGTTTTATTCTCAACAGCCTCTGACTTAAGAGCTGCTAAACATCGCCGTGGGAGGAACACATTGCACGATCCTCAATATTCATCAAAGTAATTAAGGTCACCCAAAGAGGAAGGTCCTAAAACTAAATCATTGAACAATTAGGTAATACTTCATCTGAAGTTGGTCACAGCAAGCAAAAACTACGTGCACACATGCTATCGGTGATCAAAACTCCATGTACTTGTTAAGGAGTGGTGGCTTACAGCAGAAAGGCTGGGTCAATAAAAAGCCCTAACCCTCAAGTGACAAACCACATGGGTAGCAATAGCAGTTCCTGCTGCCTTTGGGGATCTTCACATCCAGAAACGGACAGCTTTGCAGTAATTGTCCTTCCAACCACGCTATTATGTACAGTGTGAAAATAGCTTCTTTCATTAAAAATGTCTCCTGTTCTATACACCGTGCTGGTCCTGTACAAGTGAGACCCTGACAACTCAACAGGAGGCAAAACAATCGGATGTTGGCAACTTCTGTAGAATATCTGTGACCTTCATTTTCAGTCCAGCAGGACTGAAATGGACAGGGTGGGATTGCATTGGCAAGCCCACACGCTTGTCAAATAATGTCAGAACTGACTGCCCCCCAACTCCCTCCCGTGCAGTTACATGGGATTCAGAATACCGCAGACAACTTCTGACCTCTCTGAGCAGCGATCACTCCCAATCATGGCATTCTGCAAAGTGGAAAAACAAACAAGCAGTGATAATAATAATATAAAATGAACAAGGAAAACTGAAGAAAACTATTTTATACAAAACTCCACACTATTTTTCAAAGGAAGAGCCAAGTGGCTATGCATTAGATATCTGCCTCAGAGAGATTTCCCACCCTGCTCAAAAACAACCCCAAGCAAACCATGCATTAATTATCCACTTGAATGACTCTTCTGTGATGTTTTGCTTTTAAAGATTAAAGGAGAGGAGTCAGAGTTGAAGACTGAAAAAAGGAAGAGGAAAATCCTATCCTAAAGTGTTGAAGGACTTACTGCTCAGTGAGGGATGTATTCGGAGAGGTTTCATGGAAGTTCCTCTCATGAATCCTGCTGACAGCTAGCAAAACTACCATCTTGTTGCAGGGCTTTTGGGCTTAGTTCTGCAGGATTGTCACAAAACAGCAGAGCAATGCCTGTAGAAACAATAATAAAACAACTCTAGAGTACTTAGGAGTGAAACTAAAGAGAATGACAAGCAGGTTTTAAGAGCAATATATCAGGAAGAAGATAGGAGCAGTGAAAAAATGGAAGTAGGAAACCCCTTCAAAACCATGAGGCGCTAAAAGGTTCATTCAGAAGTATCTTCTCCGAAAGAAAATGTTCCTGCTGCCTCACTTCACTGGCAGCCCCATTTCCACAGGGTCTGGGGTTTGATCTGGCACATCTAATTCACAGAAGCTTATAGAATTTACCTACTATAACAGCGCACAAACAATGATGTACTATGGATTTTACATGAGTATTTTACTTTCCCACAGAAGCCAATAAAGTCATGCCAGCAAAAAACTTGGCTTTACATTCCCATAAAATATTTTATCCCAAAGAACGATAGAAACTCTAATCAGACTGCATCAGACTTAATATTGTTACAAACTTCAATTAAGCTATTCAGACTGAAAAGCCATACTAGCTTTTGACTGAAAGGCATGTCATTAAATTCCTGAGCTGTTTACATGTAATGCAACATGACAGGAATTTGTGCGGAGATGCAAGAAAATGAGCTATTTGAAATGAACTATTCGGAATCCTGTCTATGGCTGTTTACAGTCTACAGTGGATTGGCAGGGCTGATCACATGGATTCATGTGGGATTTGTACGATTTCTCATATTGAGTTGCTCTTTAAGGAGCTCTTGGTAAAAACTAACTGTGCCTCTGGGTGTTTAGGTCCAGGAAGCAAGGAAGTCTGCATTAAAACCTTTGGTTTCTAGCACGAGTAAATAATGAATCTAAAAATAAGAAACACGTGAATTGTATTAAGTAGGACAGGTAAAAAGTAGTGCGATTCATACCTCAGATGTGAAGCACAGCACTTACCACCCCAAGTCCTTTTACCATGGGATGCTGAGACAGATGACGAAGCCCTGCACAATAACTGGGCAAAAAGCTGCAGCTGGGCACCACAGGGTTCCACAGGTGATCGCAGGAGATGCTGGGCAGAAAGACAGGGAGGAGAAGACTTGCATTGGGTAAGTACAGAAGAAGACTTGCCTGGATGCCTGTACAGTGACTAGCCAGTGTCAACTTGGATGTAGAGAGTCAAGGCGAGATCAGGACCTGGGCTCTGTGCTCGGGCCATGGGCTGTAGGCAGATATATCCTATTTAGGAATGTTCCTTAGTTGTGCAATACCCTTTTAACTCCTTAGCCCAGCCAGTCAGTTACTTAGGAGGCAAGGCAGGAAGGAAATCTTCTCTCTTCGAAAGCCAGAAGGAATTAGATTGAAAACATGCACCATGGAAGTTCAGAACACAGGAAGCCATTAAAAAGGATCCAAGTTTTTGTTTGTTTGTTTGTTTGTTTCTTTTAAACTTCATGCTCTGCAGCTCTCAGTTAACCTTTGGATCTGGGGCAGAAGTTCAGGAATGAGATTTTTAATGTCAGAGGCTTTGGGCCAAAAATGTGTGATGATCTTGTACGCCAATTTAGAATACCTCAAATAAATAACCTCAGGGATCGGGGGCAGGTACCCAGCATTTGCTGTCGCTTTACACTGTTTCAAACTTAGTACTTGACACATTGAGAACCCTAAAACACCAGGCACCTTTTAAATCTTCATTTACAACCTTTTCCATGCCAGAGAATAATATTTTTCCTCCAGAGAACCAGCTCCCCATCATCTGGGAAAGTGTGTTTGATGATGGGAAGAGGGGGAGGAAAACTCATTAGACTAATCAAGAAGGCAACTGGAAAAACTGAATTCATGCTCAAAAACTTAATATGCTCACGGAAAACCAGCTGAATGTCAGGGCTCCAAATGAGTCCATTTTGGATGAGGAAGCAATTATACCGGTGGTGTTAAAGAGACAAGTCTTGAGACAGACGTCATCATTTCTTCCACTGGCAAAGAGGCGCGGCTGAGCCGTGATGAGAGCAGTCACCCTTGGCGGGTCCCACTGCCCTGGCAAGTGTTGTAACTGCTCTATGGCACAGAAGGATGCTGCGGTGCCTCTGCCTACCCCAGCAGCCCAGCTACCTTTCCTACAGGTTCCTTGCTGGTCTCCAAGCTGCTGGTGGCCTGTGCCCTGTCACTTCACTGCGACATTGGACCAGCCATCGGCATGCTCAGGGGTTTGCTCAAGACACAAGCGTTACTTGCCTTCACCCAAGAACCCTCATGGTGCATGGGCTGAAGGGTGACATGCTTTGCCTTATTTACTTCCATTGGTTGCTTTTAGAGAACTGGATTAGCTACTGGATTTTCTCAAGGATTTGCTACAATTTACAGCTACTGACAGAGAGCAGTTATTCCTCATCATCCTCAGCAAACGCACTCCAAAGCACGCAAACATCTTTCACTGGAGGTGGTCCCCACATACAGAAAAGAATACAGAAGCCTGAGAGGGAATCACAGAAAGAAACAAACCACAGAGCAAAAGTCCTGTTCATCTCCAGACTAGTTGTGCCTCAATTAAGTAATTAGATATGTAAGAGACTTGAAATGCCTCCACAAAGATAGCGAGATAACCATTCACCATGTCTCAGACACTGAAGGAAGACAGGCTCAGTAAAGCCAGTGGAAAATTATTGGGAAGTGCTTTATGTGCTGTTCTTGTTTCTCCCTCTAGCTCATTCTTGCTGTGTGCCTGATCTGAGTTACAACAACCAGATCTGTAAGTATAAATATTGCATTTCTAGCTTCATGCTTACTTTGAAGCTTGAGTCCAGAACTGAAGACCAGTGAATTTATAAAGCATATTCAAGCTAGTCCATAGAGACAAGTTTATGGGAGTCTGAACCTCTGGCAAGCATCTGCATCTGTTCTATTTACTCAGATAACACAAGAGAGGCCACACTACTAATATGCAGCATAAATGAGTTACTAAATTAGGTCGTTCAGCCCAGCATTAAGACTGATAGTGATTACATATTGGTTTATTTCATTAATGTAGGCAGTTACCTCTCTAATGGGACTCAGATGAGGATGTTCCTGCTAGTAATGGGAAAAATAATAATCTCTTTCAGTACATACCACCTCCTCTCGTCTCACTGTGTACCTGAAATGGCTGAAATCCAACGGCTTCTGAAAATGTAGCCTCTGAAATTGGGCTTTCTTAGAAACAAATAAAAACTCCCCCTGACCAACTAAAAAAGAAAACAAAACTTGGACCATACACAATACTGTGAAGAGCCTTCCCTCTGAACAGTTCCTCCGATGAATATAACGATGGAAGGAAATGGTACATTGAACGAAATCTATCCCATGTTAATTACATTGCTTTTTCCCTTAGGAGAGAGTGCTGGCTGGATGGCAGAACACGAACTGCTGGAAACTAAAATGTGCTGCAGAACTGGAATCTTGTTAGTCTCTGCTTAATGTTTAGCCTTTCACTCACGAGCTGGGATGAGATGGCAGTTAGTGTAGGAAACACCATGTCTCTGCCAGGCTGTGCATGACAGGAGTGATCAAACAGTCTGCACGCAGTGCACACACATGCACTTGTTCATGCCAAGGCAAGAAAATGTTTTCGGTGCACAAACATAGAAGCAGCTGCTGCAGCAATCTGAGGTATTGTTGTCAGTGCCTCCAACCTCCTTTCTATGCTATGGAGATGCAAATTAAACGACATCTCCATGAAATTCTGCATTTTTAATATAACTGAAAAAGGGACTTTTGTCCAAATTGAACTGCTCCTTTGTTAGTGGCACTCGTCCGGCCAGATAATGAGAAGTCAGCTTACTCTTCAGTTATAAAAAGTTGTTATACAACATATGTACATCATATGGTTAACACACCTACAGCTAAGCTTACTCCCTGAAATCGTCACTCTCGGCTTTGAAGTGCTGTGTGACACACAAGAGCCCCAGCCATACCACGGTATGAATTATGGGCATCAGTGACCATGCCCCCACATAAAGCAGAAAAAATACCAGAGCAGTTCCTTGATTTTTGTTTTCCAGCAGAGAATATTGATGTAAACAGCAATCCATCAACCCATCCACTGCAACCTCGTGCGTTGCTGTTGCGACAAAGAACCAACAGACAGCTTTGTCCCCAGAGCATCCCAAGAAGTAGGGTGTAGCTCAAGGCACTCACTTTGATCCATCCAGCTACCGTTTGCTTGAAGCTTTTTCTCTGCATACCAAGTTTCAGCTGGGGAGCTGGAGGCTTTGAAAGTTTGTGTCAGGGCGTGAATGGAAAAGGCATTTTCAAGGGAAATAATCTCCTGCCCAGGTCCAAAGCATCATGAAAACTTCAAAGGGACCATCTGCCAGTGCTGGACAGGATAAATACCAGCATTCATTAGTGGTATGAGTCAGTAAGTAATTTCTTGCCTTGCAGCGTCAAGAAGTTTGTAGCTGTCAGGCTCCCCATATAATATGACACACAGTCATGAAATACACTGGATTCATCCGTGACTCCAGCCTAGTCATGAGGCAGACTCACACCGTACCATCCTCAAGCATGATAGCCAAGGTCCTTCTATTGCCAGCTGTAAGATCTGAATCAGAGCCACAGATTAATTCAGGCTGGAAGGGACCTCTGCGGGTGATTTGGGACAACCACTCGCGTGGAGTAGGGCCTGCTGAGGTCATGTTTGTTCAGGGTCTCATCCAGACAAGATTCGGGTAGCTCCAAAGTTGTAGATCCCACAGACTCTGGGTATCAATTCCAGAGCTGCACCACCATTCCAGTAAGGAAAAAAAAGAGTCATCCTAATAATGAATGAGAATTTCCCACATTGCAACCTGTCGCTGCATTCCCCTCAGAAGAATCTAGATTCAGCTTCATACACGGGTTAGTTTCTCTTGCTGCCTCAAAGTCTCCTTACATTCTCCATCCTCAGACAAACTGCTTCCTCTCTAAAACAGTCAGTGAAGATGACCAGGGTCTTCCTTGCTATCATGCTCATCCATGATTTGCAGTCTTCCTTCATCCCTCGTTGGAGCCACGCTCACTTCACTACCTTGACCAGTGAATGAGTCCAATGCTGAAACAGAGCCTTTGCCTTTTTCATTAAAGAAGCCAGCAGTCAGCACGCTTTTCCGAAGCAAGTGCCCAGGACCAGCCATTTGGGTAGCAGGATCCAAAGTTCCTCAAGCCAGAAGGCCCAAGCCAAACTTGATTAAGCCTTCAGCAGAAGAGGTCATGTTGTTTTCTTTACACTTTTCCCTCCAGGCATTTAAAATTCACTCCTTGCTCTCCTGCTCTCTCTGTAAACTTTTCCTCAGCCTGTGTTTCCTAGGCAGCTCATGCCAGTGGGAATAATTTCTGTAATGCCTATGTTCTTTTGTTGGCTCTGCCTCAGCTTAAGGCTGAAGAATATGGCCCTATTCAAGACTGAAAGGCTACTCTGCACCACATTAGATTGAAAAGCACAAATATTCTCGTGTCTTCCTGTCTTTCAGCGTAATGAGACTCTTACCCATTTCCTCCCCTTATAAAAAGTATGTTTAAATGCGGGAAAAAAAACACATGCCAGCAGTATGAAGGAATTACAAAACATACTCTCATTCTGCTTCCAGTCATGATCAGATTTTGATGTACACAAGAGGGAATGCATATGTATCATGAAGATTTATCTGCAGTGAAGTTAGGAGGATGGAGTTTGCATGTGCTGAGGTAAAAGGCTACTGAAGTAATCTACCCTGAGACTGAAGTGTCATGTCTCACAAGCTGAGGCCTAGTGAAGACATCAACATACTGTGAGATAAGCAATATCTACGCAAAGCACTGCTACTAGTCACTATATCATGGGCTTGTTCTGTATCTCTGAGCCACTAAGATTACGCTCACTCTATTGAAATCTACACAGTGACTTCTTGCTTTAAAAATAATGTTTCAGGATCTGAAAGCAGATTTTTCCTCTCTAGTTTTCAGGTCTAACCCAGCCTGTATTTTGGGCCCAGAATGGCAGGACTTATCTTCTGTCTTGGCATTACAAAATTGAAATGTTTTTCTTTGTTATTTCTAGCAGCTGGGACTTGATGGCATTGATCAATCGGATCGTTATTATTGGAAGTAACAATTCTGACTGCAAGCCAAAGCCTGCATACAGCCTTGAGGATGCTTTCGTGCAGGAAAAGCTCTGGAAAACATTTGGGTGGCTTAAGAGATTTCCACATGAATCCAGGGAATAGACATTAAGGAAACTCTTCAAGCTTTTGAAAGAACATTGCTCATTTCTCCTTCTTTTCTCCTTGCAGTTCCAGCCTGTGAGGTTTCATGATCAAAGCCTCAGCTCATCCCAAACCATAAGGGATGATCACCCACCACTCTATGCTGACATCATGATCTCATTCTCCACAGAGTTTTTGACTTGTGGCTGGATGGAGGCACAGGGGTAAAGCAACGCTCATTCATCCCTGCAGAAACCTAGTCTGAAGTTCTTCACACTTCAGCAAAGCCTAAGGTGATTTATATGCTTTGCCGAACACTCTAAGTTCAGAGTCTTTAGACTGGAAAGAACACGGAAATCATCAGGACCCAAAACATCCACTCACCATAGCTAACCACCGCAAAGCTCACAAAGGATCAGCGGTCACAGGCTCCACTGATGCTCTGCCTGAAGGTACTTTGAAGATCTCCAGCATCTGACAGCCAGATTTTCTCAGCCTCAGCTTGGGCTGACTATAAATTCACGTGTCGACCGAGACATGTCAGGGCCCTTTGGAAAGGCCCAAGTTCCTTGCCAGGTAGGATCTGGGTAATTATAAGCAAGTGCCATGTCCTTTTCAGCCTTCACGTAGCAAACTGTTGAGTCCATACTATAGGAGGCACAGCACCCAGAAAGAGTTGAGATTATCTGCTCCAGCTCCACTTTAAAAGCAGGTAGCTTTATTCCTCCCATTTCTCTGGCTGGCTCTAGATTGTCACTGTTTTGATAATTAGAAACTTTCTAATTGCTGATGTGAATGTATTCCGTTTGCATGCCTTTTGCTTAAATAGGCATTTTTTTTCTCCATAGTTTACACCTCTAATGTTCTCTTAGAGAGATCTGAACCTTGACTTGGGTGGCTAATCCCAGTATTCTCATCCTGCTGGATGTAGACTAGAAATACCCATTTTCCTGTGCTTTCCTTGATCCCCAATATTGATTCTGGATCCAACTGTTTCCTTCCCTAGTTGAGACATCCCTCCAGGAAAAAGATTCAAGGGAGAAGGGTACACAGTGTTAGCAAAGGCCAAGGTCTTCCTGTTTCCCAGCCCCATTAGGCTGATACACTCACAGCACTCCTTCCTGGGGAGCACTGTTCCTGCTTGGATTCTTCCTTCTTGTCTAAATAGGAGACACATCACCAAGTGTTGTTGCTTATTCAGGGAAAAATGCTATTACTCTTTTTATATGAAACAGATCAATATACCACAGACTTGGAGCAACTTGGATTAGAAATTAATAGGAAAAAAAAAGCAAGATGAAGAGCAAAAAAAAAAAACCCCAAATTAAAAAAACTCTGCCCCCAATCTCACATGTAAGCCAACAAATATATTAAAACTTGCTTTTAACTTTTAAGTATTGGCAAGCAAAATCAATCCGAGAGCAATCACAGACCAATAAAATAGCAGCCATAAAAAAACAGATTGGATACTGTGACATAAATTCCTGCACATCAACTTACTCAATTAATAACTGCCAGAATAATTGCAATTCATTTAGGAGTTGGAATCAAATCGTAAATCAGTCTTCAACCATGTGTTAAACAACAAATACCAATTCTAATATAGAATTGCTGAGTGCAGCATTAGTAATTGTAAGGAGTGTTGTAAATACAGATGCTTATCCCTAAGGGTTGCTTACAGTATTACGTACACATTTTTCACTAACATTTTGTCCCCAGTGGTGTCACATACCATGGTATTTATTCCCAAGGTAGCATATTACTACTTGCTTCTTTCCATGAACCTACTCAGCCTGTTGCTCAATGGACTTCTGCCATTTCATTCACCCAGCAATCACGTACATGGCTAGAAGCCCTTTTTTTTTTTTTTTGAGTCTTACCAGAAAGAGAGGGTTTTCCAGGCTGCAGCAGTGAGTTTCTGCAACAATAGAGCAGCTCTTGAGTACCACTGATTATCGTTATGACAAACTAAAACACACGCGTGATTTCTGTTTGTAAACTTGTAGGGCCTTAATATGCATAGTTGTAAAGCTCAACCCCCATTAAAGGTTTTACTTACACTGCAATCCTTCGTGCTCACATCTTGTGCCAGAAGAGAGGGAGCATGCTGCTCCATGACAGACATGCAGTTTGCTTGCTTGCTTGCTTCTTCTGAGCAGCTGTGATGAGGATGAGGCAAGGGGTCATGCCCATCTCCCTCTGTTCTTTCTCCACTTGCTTATGGCAGGTATGGCATACTGCCTCCCTACCTTCATCTCTTGCAACTCAATGTAGAGAGCCTTAATGACTTTTCTGTCCCCCTGGACAAGACTTGGGAATGATCCAGAAATTAACTTTATGAACACATTCACCTCGAGAGTAAAACCAGCTGCTTCCTCCTTCTTATTGCTATAACCGTCGTGCAGAACAAGACTGAGGTTTAGTGGAGTTCTTGTGTCTCTGGATCTGAGGTAATTGTTCTTTAAAAAAAAGGAAGTCCCATAACATATGCAATATTCATGTGCCATGGGGGATTTCTTCTGCTTCACTGAGCTTTGGATCAAGCTTCATATCGCTTGAAACTTCCCACGGTCTCAGACCTCATTGTTATTGGCCTCTTCTACAAGCTTGCAAGGGACTTAGGGGCTCCCCCACTATCCTCCCAACAGGATTTCAATTACCTTATCTCTATCTTAATTCACCAGCTGATCTAATGGTGTTTTGAGTGAGGCCTGTCCCACATTTCCTCATCAATACTGCATCTCACATCTCAGCCCTAGAGATTTCTATCTTTATCTTGCCTGACATTACAGGGAGGACAGAAGGAAACTGTAAATAGTTTGCACCATTCTTGACTTATCAAGGGCTTCTGGTATGGAATAAAGTGATGGCTGTTTTGAAATCAATTTGCAAAACAAGCTTACTTACAGACAGCCATACCAAGTGTCAATACAATATAATATCTGATAACATAGAATAGTTAGGGTTGGAAAGTACTACCATATAATTGAAATACTATAAAACAGGTGGAAAATATTTTGCTTACATTTGTTTACATGTTACCTAATTGTGAGATTACTGTCCAGGGAAAAGCAAGAAGTGTATTTCTGTATCATTTTCCTGATGAAAGTACGTAGGTACATCTTCTTGTACACATCTACTATGAGTAGCAATTCGTGCGTGCCATACAATAATCTGTATTTCAGGTAAAATCTATAGGGCACAACTGAGAGCTTGGAACACTTATTCCACCTCTTTTTTCCTTTGGGATTGTTCTGGATTATGCTATCTTGTTATTTTGCCTTTATATGATACAATTTTAAAGCATTTACTTGGACAGCTATCAAGCCTCCTTGAAGACTCCCACAGATGGAGAAGCAGATGCACTGCAACCATCTGGGGCCGCTACTAGGATTAACTTTCATGTCAATGTGCCTGTAAGAATGGACTGCATGTTGGAAATGTTTCTTCCAATTCAACCAATAAAAACCAAAAGATTTAAAAGTGGCCTCTGGATTTGGGTACCCAGGGTAAGAAATGTTTTCTGTTGGGCATATGAAAGTCAGTGATACTTCCAAAACTGTGGAAGCTGGTGGTCTCCTGTCCCTAAACCAACAGGGACGCTCCCTCCTTGCTACAGTGGTGACTGAATTGCGTTCACAACTCTTACAGAAAGGCCTCTTGGTTGCCACACAGGAATTGTGTCAAATATCACAACAGCCTTTTGCAATGTCATGACCCACCTTTCCCACAGGAATGGCCGGTTTTAGTATCATTAACCTGCAGGTTTTGGTTTCACTTGTTTTATCTGCTGCTTCAATTTACAAAGGAATGAAACCAAGACAGGTACCTCAGCCAGTTGGAGAGATTGGGATGGGTAATTGCTCTTCAGCTGCCCAGGAACTTCTTTAGCTATTTCTGCCGTTCTGTGTGAATGTCCGAAGACTTCTAAGATTATGATCTATTTTTGCAAGCTTTCCTGATCCCACAAGCCGACAGCTCCATGATTCCATGAAAACAGATTTTCTTCATTGCTGTGCAGAGAGCATCTTCTACAGTAGCAGCCTGCATGCTTGTACTCCTGAACACCCCAACTGCTCACACCTCACACACATCCCTCTAGGCCTACCAGTACACCAGTTACTGTCACCATCACCAACCATATCCATTGGAGTTTTCAGCAAAGCACCAAAGGAATGTCCTTCCCTACTTCCCCCTGCCCAGTTATCACATTTGATTGCCTTTCAGTTTTCAGGTTCATTCAGAGGAACACAAGGTCTATAGATGGGTGGTGAGGAGTCCGTGAATGAAAATAGGTTGGGTGAAGTCCAACTAATGACTATGTAGCCACAGGTGGACTGGCCCAGAGAAGACCCTTCCTAAGTGATTTTATGTACAACTTGTGCTTAGGCTGGGAATAATGTCAGTGCTTTGAGAAATGTGAGAAATCTTGTTTCTAACATATCCCTTTTTAGCCCTCTGCACTTTTCTCTTTTTCCCTCAAATCCAATTTCAGTCAGAGATTACTCATGTGCTAGCTTGGAATGGATGCAATAGAAGGGGCCATGTGGAAACAACGTAAGCTCCACAAATGTTAGTTGTGTTGTTAACAGATGAACCAAGCTGGGCAGCACAGGTGAGGTGTGGGTCTACAGATGATCCCTGGTTCCTAGAACCTCTGTGGGAATGGTGGGACTTAGGACAGGGTTCTGTTGCTTCAGGTTGTGTCAAAGGACGAATAGATGTGAGGGCATCTTATACCTTTGTCTCAAGACCCCTTGCATACGTTTGGCAGGAATTTGGCTCATCTCCCTCAGAGCCCACATGCTATGGAAATGGTAGCAGGCGTCTTCGACATTGAAAGTAAACTGGCATTTTGCAGCTGCCTACTCTTGTATGCCCAAAGTACCAACGAGAAGCAAATCTTCTGTGGGGAGGAAAGGACCCCCTTTAGCCACACTGTTGTAATGCAGTGGGGTAGCAGGGCAGTGGAGTGTCTGTGTGACTGCAACTCCCTCATTGACACCACAGCCTTAGCAAGCCTGAGAGCCAGTCATCTAGTGATGCTGTTGGTGGGCATGAGGAGCACAGCGTCCTAAAGCAAACTTCCCAAAACTGTGAAGGTGTCTAGGCTGAGGGAGAAGGAAAGAGTGGGTCTTTGGGCTGTCTCTGGCTTGAACTGGGATGAAGAACCTCAGTTAACACAAAACATAGCAGTTTGTACACGCATAGCTTCTCTTACAGAGACTCTTGCTGGAGTATCAGAGGGTGTAAAGTATCATTATCATTATACTTAGAGCAGAATTTTCAGGCAGGAATGTCCAAGTGCTTTGTAGTCTTCAGCTAATTTGAATTATTTCGGGGAAATAGAAAGGTCACATAGACACGGATCACTTCACCCCAGCCTTGAAGCGTAGTCACCACTGGAGCAGAGAATGTCAGCTGCATACACACAAGGGTATCTTCTCCAGTTTAAAAGGAAGTGAAGACAATCACCTCTAGTTCAATTCCATAAGGAGTGTGGGAGGCCAATAAGTTGTGTGCAAACACTCAAGCTGGACCTGGCAAGGGTAAGACTTGCTTTGTAAAGCAGCCATCGCTCTGTCAGAACAGCATTGCTCGAGACTGATGGTGACCAGGGCAGCGAGGAACATCAGGGTCCATGCATTGCAAGAGCTTTGGCTTCTCTGACAACAGTTGGATCAGCCTGGAAATAAACCTTAAGGAAATAAACCTGAAGGAAATAAACCTTAAGGAAAATCCTCATCACCCTGCCAGGCTGCTCACGCATTGCACCAAGCACTGCTTGTTCGCACTGCACTCCTTCCCTGCCAGCACACCTATGCTCACTCTGACGGTAGGAGAAATCTCTGGTCAGCCTTTCCCTCTTTAGGGCAATATTTAAGCATGTGCTTACCTGAAAGCCAGTTACACAGCTAATTCCAGTGCTTTCCATCTTGGCTCAATAATTTCTGTAACGGCGACAGATGAAGACTCACAAAGAGATTAATGAAATCAGCACTCCCTCACATGACTACCAGTGATTCCTGTTCAGGCGGTGAAGAAACCCAGCAGAAAGAAACCTTCTGCACCTAAGGATCCAGGATTTGACAACTCTTACCTTAACAAGCGAGCATATGCATTGAATCCACTCACCTCTGTGACGGGGAAGGCAGGATGGAAAGTGTTAATTATTCTTTATGGGATGAATGAAACGCACTGTACAATTAGCACCTTCTGTGCTCCCGCCTGATGACAGGCTTAACTTCAGAGAATTCTCTGCCTTGTCCTACGTATCACCTTTCCTCTGACATTATCTTCCTTTTCTTGGCTCTCTACATAGAATTTTAATGAGATCTTAATTGTTTTTCCATCAGCTGCAAGGATTTCAAACCCAAGTCATATGTTGGTTGTCATTCTGCAGAAGGTGGTATGAGGAGCTGTAGAGATGTTCCCTTGCTAAAAAGGAGCAGGAGGCAGCCCCCACACCTCCCACTGCATCCCAGGGAAGGGCTGTCTCTGTATTTCCATGTAGGCCTGGAGACTCCAGCTTGGTATTTCTGCAGTTACACAATGGGGACTGGAAAATCAGTCATGCAATTGACCGTCACCACCTCCCTGCAGATCCACTGGTTGCGAGGAGGTTTGTGGTGCTGGTTTCTGCTCCTGCCTCACTAGTGCTTCCTTGGTGAAGCAGCACAGCCCAGCCCCCAACACAACTGAAGGACTTGAAGGTGCTCAGTGAGCTGTACATCAGCCTCTTATTTTTTTGCCCTTTGCCATCTACTAGTCACCCGTAAACTCTTACCTTTTGCTTCATCATTCAAGTCATCTTCAGTAATCCACCCTATTTAAAGCATAGATTTACTTACTTCTCTTGAACCTTTTCAAAGGTGCTTCCCAAAACATCACAGAATCTCTGAAGCATCATGGGGAAAACAGGACATTGCAAGAGCAGCTCACCATACGTACCGACCACTGGGAGCATGAAGGGTTCCTCAGATACAGGCACCCATGGTGCCGTGCTGTTATGGAAAGAGATGCTACGTGTCAGGATTACTCTTTCTGGTCATCAGACTGTGTGAAGATTAACTTATGACAGAGCAGCTGCCCTAGGGTTTGTTACAGAGCCATTTCATCAGCTGATACTGCCTGCAGGAGCCTGGCACTAGGTGTGAGTGTGCAAGCAGGAGCGCTTGCCTGGGAGCAGGGGGGTGACAGCCAGGGTGGCACCGCAGGCAGGCAAGCCCTGAGCACCATCGTGATTAATTAATATCTCAGGCTTCCATAGCTATTCACTGCAGGGTCCTAATATAACTTGTAATCAATATATGACGATAAGTCTGGGGATTATGTTTGCAAGCCCCAGCATTTTAGAGATGAAGAAACTGAGGCACACGTTGCCGGTCTAGAGTAGGAAATCAGTGGAAAATATGAAATGCTGAGGTTGTAGAGAAAACGGATTTCAGGGGCAGGAGGAAAACCTCATCTTCCACCTCTTAATCCTGTCTTCTTCAACTGGACAATGCTGCACAGGCTAGCCAGCTATGTTTAATTAATGCTTACGTATTTTAGTTATTCATCCATGCACTTAATATTTATTAAAATATTCCTAGCCCCATTTCAATGCATGAAGTAAGGCAATGACAGTTTCCATGTAGCTGTCACCTGTAATCACATCTTCCGCCCTCCCAAAATAACTCTCTGCCTTATGGGAAACAGTATGGAAGCAATGCCATCTTTTATGTCATAGCTGCTGCGTGACAACTATGTGGTTTCCATCCACCTTACGCTCATTATAGACATTCACTTTTTGACAGCTAGATTCTTCCCTTTTGGGCTTTGGTGCCAATCCAAATCTCAGTAAAGTATGAGAAAACAAATTAATTAGCAGTCACTGGAGAGTCTGAACGCTGCCCTATG
Source organism: Brotogeris chrysoptera (assembly GCA_030323915.1). Taxonomy (NCBI): domain Eukaryota; kingdom Metazoa; phylum Chordata; class Aves; order Psittaciformes; family Psittacidae; genus Brotogeris; species Brotogeris chrysoptera. The sequence goes on along the minus strand of JARCZZ010006956.1, from coordinate 16,612 downwards.
TGCACGTGAACTAAATACGACAAGCCTGTAGCGCTTATTACGTGATTGAAGCCGGGTTTCATTGCAACAGCAGAGCTCCTGCACCAGGGAGCAGTGGGCAGTTCCGTGGCTGGAAGCAAAGCCAGAGCTCTGCCCTGCGTCATTCTGCACTCTGCGTATGTCTCCCACTCCACTTAAGGATGACAACAGGAAAGTGCCTCAGGAGAGAATCAGAGCATATATACGTAGGCGCTATACATTTGATCAATTGCTATAAGCAAGACAGGCCAGACATCAGCATCCAAGGCTGCTAGATAACTGCATGAAGTGAAATTCCCTTAACGAAGGACTGCTGCCCACTTTGCCATCCATAGAACCTCATAGCCATTCATATAGGGCTGTATTTTTGACCACAAATAGGAAGAAGACACGAGCAAGCTGGTGGGACCTGGGAAACTTGCTTTGCTCCCTCTTACTCGGGCTATCTTTCATTAACCATGACAAGTATTTAAATTAAAGCAAACACTGCAGATATGAGGGAATTTTCAATTCACTGACAAGAAATGCTGCCTTCAGGACCTCTTTCATTTCCATTATAAATAGAAAGCCATAGCACTGCAAGACTAAAATCAGTGCTGACAGTCCAGCTCTTGCCTTCTTTAAAGAAGTTGCCAAAATGTGCAGAAATTTAAACATTCAGAGAGATAACGCACCGCTTCCTCAGCGCACCTCATCTGTAATTTACAGGTTGTTATTGCTGGCATCACTCAAACACTCCATCCTTGCTTAAAAAAATGCCTGAAGCTTTAGACAAACCATCTAATTTCCTAACGAGTCAGTAACAAACGAGTGGTGCTACTGGAACAGAACAAAGTACGTTCCTGTTGTATCATAAAAGGGGGACTGCTGAGTCCAGAACTGAAATGTAAAGATGGAGGCAGGAGACGATGCCTTCGTCATTCCTTATATTTCTGGGTGAACTCCTCTTTTAAAGCATAGTTGTACTCCTGAGCATGGGAGATACGCAATAGCATCAGCGCGGGCCCACACCACCAGGCACTTTCGTTCCTCCTTCCACCAGGAAAAAAGTGATACTTCATGTAAAAAGCAAAATCCAAACAATTTTAATTTCTCTGAATGCCTTATGGCAACTGTGGTTTAGCTCATGCTCCCCATTCTCCTTTGCATACCTTACTCCCTCTCCCAGTTACGTTTCCTGGTGCCGTGCACCTTTTAACCAGAAGGAAGGATGTTCAGCGTTTTCTACATCAAAAAAGCAACCTCCTGAAAGCAGACACCGTTCACAACCAACCCCAAATTAAACTGGAAAATAGTCCCACTTAAAAAGCAAGCAAGCAAGCAAACAAAAATCCATGAGTGTCTCTGAACAAGCCCTGTCTTGAGAGCAAATGACCCAGCACTGGATTGAGGGTATGATTAAGCAGTGATAACCCCAGGGGCTGGAAAGCTTCCCAAGGGATTAAAAGCTCTTCAAACACCATTCCCCCTGTAACTGAAACCAAAATTTGAACTCAGTTCTTTGGAAGTGAAACTTTAGTCTGCTCACCCCAGCGACCTCACGTTAAGGCACCATGTGAAGTGCCTGCCTTTTCAGGCTGAGGCTTTCTAATCTGTGGATGGAGAGCTGCAACACGGATGGCGCCCGTATGAGGAGCTTGGAGGCCTCTGAAGGAGGCAATTAGCAGCAAGCTGATGCCTGCTGATACCTGCACGCTGCGTGAGGGTGAAAATGCAGGTAACATGAATGGAGTGGGAGCCCACGCACATAGGAGGGGCTGTGGGCTAACGAGGCACAGGCAGCTATTGGAAATGCCTTCTGGCACTGCCTGCATGCAGGGTCATGCAGCAAGGATTCCCACCCTGGGCACCCATCACAGCTCATCCATCAGGATCCATCCCCAGGAAACGTATAGATAGTTGGTATGTGATCAAACACACAGAGAAGAGTATCTAGCCATAGGCATGTGTGTGGAGTCCCCTGACTGGGGAGGAAGATGGTGTGTATGGATCTCATCACCAAATGGGGTGTATAAATGCACATGTGGTTCCCATGTGCTTTCCTCCACATGACACAGAGGGTTCGTGGTCCCTGTATGGGGCTTACCTGGCTTTATGAGAAGCTGCGTAGAGCAGTTTGGGAAAGTATTTGGGATCCTCAGCTTCAAATGAAGGAGGGAGAAAATCTCCAACAGATCTGGGGTTTTGGATAGCTGCGAGACCCATTTAAAGTAAAACGCGGAAAACACACCACAAAACAGTGAATATGGCACTTTTCTTCCATGATTTCTGAAAAGGGTAATTAATATCTTCGCTAGCGATGTAGAAAACTCTGAGACAAATCTATCCTTCAGGTCACAGGAAGTGGTGACATAGAGGCAAACAAAAATCAGCTTTCCATTCAGTTCACATCTGCGTGGCTCCCAGCGCTGGAGCCAAGAATGTATTTTTCCCCTTTTATTTTAATCACGCATGCAGAAAATGAGAACTATGCAGCACACTTTCCAAGACGGAGTGACAGACACCCTGTCTCCTCTTCCCTACCAATGGCCTTTTGGGGCCACACCATTCCTGACCGCTCAAAGAGCGCAGCTTTGCTGACACTGTACAACACTTGACAAGTAACAAGTACAAGATGGTGAAGGAATTTTCTTCTCTCTACCACCCCCCTTTTTTTTTCCTTCCCCTTTTAGTTGCACTGAATCTGTATAAACAAATTATATCACTGAGTTTGCCAGCAGATGAGTTTTTCCATCTGGGAATATTTCATTTAAAATAAGGGACTGGAAGCCCTTTGCAAGAGATGGGTAAAACAAGCATGGACGCATCATTCTAAAATAAACTGTAAAAAAGCCAAACCAAAACAAAACACCAGATAGAGGGTGAGAGAGAGGCACTGCCTAAAGGGACCTGCAAGGGCTTTATCATTTCTAGATGCTCTGGGCTTTCTTAGAGAGAAACCAGTTGCCGTTTCCCAGAAGTGATGGAAACCCTGGCTTTGCCCTGGCGTAGCTTGATGCTGGGATGAATTGGATGGGTGAAACAACTTGCAATCACTTACTGATCCCTCTCCCCCCTTATTTCAAGTAAGATGCTCCTCGCAGGACCCCTCTGTGGCTCTCCAGCAGCCAGGACCAGGCAGGGATAGCAGTTAGAGGAGGGGGGCAGTGGTTGACTCTCTCCAGGGGTTGCTCCAGGGATGCACCAGCTGCTGGGGAGAAGTAGAGCTCCACATTAGCCCTCTCGTGTCTCTTGCAAGGAGCAGAGTGAGCAAATGAGCAGTCTCTGCCCTACTCAGAAGGAAAGCCCCCTTGCTCCAGCATGGCAGGAGTCAGAGCTTCTCCCTGTACTGCTGGAGAAGCATGCCCCCAGCCCTCTCTCATAAAGCAAATGCTTTTCTTAATCATTTCAGTATAATGAAACTTCCCACCCAGGCGGAACATACAAGACCTTTCAGATGCTCTCAGAACTTCTTCCTCAGACTGGTTGCTGCAGAATGACACCATAAACGACAGGTAAACTCGCATATTCCTCTGCGGCGCTGGGGAAGCCCTTACCTCAGAGCATCCCCACCACATGAACCCAGGGTAAGACACAACAGCAACCAGCAGTACCTATTAAGCTTCTAAAGGTAACAGCTTGTATGATTTCTTACGAGTTCCCATAGTTCTTTTACTAATGCTTAAACCCACTGCAGGGTCCTTATGTATCCTCATAGGTGCAGTAGTCCCTGGGGGGATTTCAGGGGGCACTGCTTGATCCCCAGGACAGACATGGGCCACCTTGGGCTGACTGCAGAAAGGGGAATACAGAAGGTTACAAGGTCAATAGCCAAATAGCCATTGTTTTATGCTTTCCAACATACACTGACTAAATAATTTCAGCTCATCAGAGTCACCTCCATGCAAACATCTTACAAAGCTTTCTGCCAGGTAAACTACTAGAAAAGCTTAGCAAAAAACTGCATGAGAATACAGTCAATGCCCTGGGGGACAGTGGAAGGGGGCAGCCATTTTTTCCTAGCAATACTTTGTATGAATTCAGCTGAACAACTGCACTTCGCTTTCGGTCAATATACAAGTTCTTTGTATGTTTTTGTCTGAGGGGAGCCTGAAATTGCCTAATTTTACTGATTCAACCCATCTTCTGCCAGTCAACAAGAGCTTTCAGCCTAGACAAAGACCAAAATAAAGCATACCAAATAAAACCCGCGGACATATAATTGTCATTTCCCAAAATGCTTCTTTCAGTCCCAGCTTCTCAGAAAACTACCCAAGCATTAAAGCTGCTGCTTCTCAGGGAAACTAATTATAACTGACCAGAAACAAAAAAAGTGGAAAAAAAAAAGAAAGGGAAAAAATGCAACCCACACGTCTAACTGAACACAGAAAGGATAATTATGTCATTAAAACTAACAACGTTTCAGATGGCGAAAGAATCACAAGGCAAGAATGGCTGTGTTGGACACCATCAGGCTCCCATCAGATTGTTCACAATAAAAACGCAGCCGTCACCAGAAGAACCTAATCCAGTGATAGGGCTCAGATGTGTGCGCTGGTATTTCTGAGCCCTAGCAGAGCTGAAAGTGCCAGCAGTTCATTGTTTGCTGTCTGGACTGAATTGATTCTTTGAGCTCCTTAATGATACACAGGCGGCCAATGCTTCATCTACCAAGGCATGTTGATTGCCATCCAAGTAAGTATAAGCTTTCACATAGCTGTAAAGAAGGATCCTCCTCACATGGGCCAAGGGACTGCTCACAAAGGCTCTATTTAATCAGCGCAGCTCCATTTTAGTGGCATGGGCACAGCAAAACAATCATCCTTTTAAGAAAAACTGAGTCCTGGAATCAAAGAAACCCAGTGGGTGCTGTGAGGAACGCAGGCAGCAGAGCGTAGGTATGCCTTTTGGCCTCAATTTATCATGAAAAAGAGTTGCTATCTCTATCAGTACAACCGCACAACCCCAAAGAAATCATAAGAGCATGTTTTCTGAATAACTTCAGTCATTCCCTAGCCTAACATGCCAACAAAGAGCTTGATGAAACAAGTTCTTCTCTGAGCAGCTGAGCTAATGAAACTCAGTTTCATATGGATTTCCGTTACGTATCCCCGCAGTACCACCCAAATTAGTCCATGACAGCCCAGTTACACCTTTGGGATTACTCTGCACCCCTCAGCCCTCCTTCCTGCCACAATATTCTCAGGTTTTCTTATATTTGCTTCAAAACCAATCATGTCCCTGAAAAACTGACAGTGTGTGATACGTGCTAGGCATCCCTCCCTTGATGCCGTCACCTATTCACCACAGCGGTCTCGCTTCTTTCTGTTTCCCGTCTGACACCCTGCAAATCCCCTCTAACCCCTTACGAGTCTCCAGTGACATCTCCGGCTCCTACAAACCCTTTACTTTTCCATTTCTTTGGGGTGAGCAAGAAACAGCCCCTGCTGTGGCTGGTTTAATGGTGGGGTTTGTACATTGTTTGTACGTTGGGGCAAACAGAAAGGGCAACGGCTGAGTGATCACAGCTTTACCTTGAGGGGACACTAATCAAACCTTTGGAAAACTTCCACCAGTCTTTGTGAAATTCCTGAAAATGGTAATGTCTTTGGAGGCTCCCCTTTCATTCCAGATTGGCTGAAATTTGCTGACAGTTTGAAAGTTGCAGGGAGAACCAACAGACGGACACAGAGCCACCACAACTGCATAAGCCCCATTTCCTTAGAAAACCGGAGTAAAACCAGAAGAAAATACACTGGCCGAGAGATTTAATTAACATAAACATACAAGGGGTTTAGTCCATTAACCTTCTTACTGGTCTAACAATTGCATGAGGGGTTCAGTTGCCTTTTCTGATAGAAAATAACTCGGCGCTGAAACTTTCTGGCCGAAAAGAGTTCCTCAGACTCTGAATTCCTGAGCAAAAGACACCCTTTCCTGCTGCTTCTTGGCGTTAGCCAAGAGTTGCCTCTAACAGACACACAGAAATCTCTTCAACTTGTCATGTGGGTTTTTTTTCCTTCTCTCTGTTTATTCGTATTTAACTTGGAAGAGCTGCAGACTGGATAAGGATATTAAGACTCACATTTGAAACAATGCGTTATGCATTAAGGGTATAAATCAAAGCAATGATGTCAGTGGAAAGGCTCTCATCAAATTCAATCAGTTTGGAGTGCCAGTTAATAGAGCTTCAAAACTGCTGGTGAGAAAGTGTCAGAGCATCTCATGTGACTGAGTTCCTCCAGGCAGCTCAGCTGGGCCACCCTTTCTCTGCTGGAGCCAGATCCACACAGCACAATGCAGTGACTTGCAGGAATACTAACCTGAAGAAAGCCCTCCAGTAATACAGCTGATAGGGATGCTTCTAGCATTAGTGTAGACTGTGGTACCTCTATTCTCAAAGGATGCAGTCTGCAAAAGGTGTATGCCCTGATAACATGAACATTAACAAAATTTTTCCTCTGATCAAGCTCTGCTTTTGGGATTAATGTTCCTGGGTTTATCCATTCAGTCTAGGAGGTAGCTGGAATGTCTGAATGCTGCCTTGGCTTTTTAACACCTTGACCACAGATCAGAGACATAGAATCATAGAATCACAGAATAGTTCGGGTTGGAAAGCACCTTAAGATCACCCAGTTCCAACCCCCCTGCCATGGGCAGGGACACCTCACACTAAACCATGCCACCCAAGGCTCT
>JARCZZ010006954.1:5884-19068 GCA_030323915.1 Brotogeris chrysoptera | reverse complement strand
TTCACCAGAAAATGCTCTGACCACACCACCCAAGTCTTGGAAGGCAGACGCAGGGACAGTGAGAATGAAGACCCTGGGCCCACTGAAGGAGAGGATCTGGTTCAAGACCATCTTAAGAACCTGAACGCATACAAGTCCTTGGGACCTGATGAAATCCATCCGCGAGTCCTGAAGGAGCTGGCAAATGAAGTTGCTAAGCCACTGTCCATCACATTTGAAAACTCATGGCAGTCAGGTGAAGTTCCTGATGACTGGAAAAAGGGAAATATAACCCCCACTTTCAAGAAGAGGAAAATGGGTGAGCCGGGGAACTACAGAGCAGTCAGCCTCACCTCTGTGCTTGGCAAAATCTTGGAGCGGATTCTCCTGGAAGGCATGCTGAGGCGCATGAAAAACAAGAAGGTGGTTGGTGGCAGCCAGCATGGCTTCCCTAAGGGAAAATCCTTCCAGACCAATCTGGTGGCCTTCTATAGTGGGGCTATGGAACTGATGGACAGGGGTAGAGCAGTTGACGCCATCTACCTTGACTTGTGCAAAGCATTTGGCACTGTCCCACATGACATCCTTGTCTCTAAGTTGGAGAGACATCAATTTGATAGGTGGACCACTCAGTGGATAAAGAACTGGCTGGATGGCTGCGCACAAAAAGTGTAGTGCTCAATGGCTCAATGTCCAGCTGGAGACCAGTAACGAGTGGTGTTCCTAAAAGACTGGTGTTGGGACTGGTCTTGTTCAACATCTTTGTCAGTGACATGGACAGTGGGATAGAATACACCCTCAGCAAGATTGCCCATGACACCAAGCTGTGTGGTGCAGTGAATACACAAGAGAGAAGGAATGCCATCCAGAGGGACCTTGTGAGGTGTGCTGATGCCAACCTGATGAAGTTTAACCATGACAAGTGCAAGGTCCTATAGATGGGTCGGAGTAATCCCAGGCACAGCTACAGGTTGGGCAGGGAAGAGATCAGAGTAGGCCTGCGCAGAAGGATTTGGGGGTATTGCTTGATATAAAAATGAACATGAGCTGGCTTCAGTCTGTGCTCGCAGCCCAGAAAGCCAACCATATCCTGATCTGCATCAAAAGGAAAGTGACCAGCAGGTCGAGGGAGGTGATCCTGCCCCTCTACTCTGCTCTCGTGAGAACTCACTTGGAGTATTGTGTGCAGTTCTGGTGTCCCCAACATAAAAAGGACATGGAAGTGTTGGAACAAGTCTAGAGAAGGGCCATGAGGATGATGAGGGGACTGGAGCACCATGTATGAAGATAGGCTGAGAAAGTTGTGTCTGTTCAGCCTGGAGAAGGCTACGTGGAGACCTCATAGCAGCCTTCCAATATCTCAAGGGAGCCTATAAGGATGGTGGGGAGGGACTCTGCATGAGGGACTGTGGTGGTAGGCCAAGGGTTAACGGGTTCAAACTTAAACAGAAGAAGTTTAAATTGGACATAAGGAGGAAGTTCTTTACCAGGAGGGTAGTGAGGCACTGGAATGGGGTGCCCAGGGAAGTTGTGAATGCTCCATCGCTGGCGGTGTTCAAGGCCAGGTTGGATAGAGCCTTGGGTGGCATGGTGTAGGTGAAGGTGTCCCTGCCCATGGCAGGTTGGTTGGAACTAGATGATCTTAATGTCCTTTGTCTTTTTTCCTTTGTCGGCAAATCATACAAATTGGAAAATACTATTGAATTAGTATGTATTGAACACTGCAAATTACTTATCAAGGCTAAGAAATTGTAGGGCAAGCAATTTAGTGAATGAGAGGAAAGGGTATCTTCCGAATCATCTACAGAAGACTTATTAGAATCAGTAAGATGATTTCTTTTCAGGGTGTACTAATGGTCAGAAATACAGTGTTTTTACCTGCCATTTTGGAACAAGGTAGAGCTTGTATTTGCAGTAGGTACTCACATTTATTTTCTATACAAGACACTTAAGTGGGAAAAGAATGGAGTTTGCACGTGCTCGTGTCTCACTTCAGTCTAAGTCTGGGTTGTCATTAGCATGCATGCAGTCCCAGGCACTTGGAAAAACTCAGAAGTTCTCAAATCTAAACCACATTCTGGCTTCTAGAATCACCCTATCTGGTAAAAGTAGTAGCTCTTGTTTCTGCTTTGAATTGATGTGAAACAAAGAGCACAACTATAAACTTGAAAGATAAGGCCAGCTGGAAAATGACTTGAAGCAAAAAAAGGAAATGAGTAAGATCCTTGAAAAAATGTTTCTGGCCTTTTATTACATGAAAGCCTGAGTAGGTCCAAAAGTATCTCATTGACAGATTTCAATTAATCACCTGGGCGCTGCATTAATTTTCAGTTATTCTGATGGGTTTCAGTTATGTGCAGGTCTGTATTCCATTTTGATTTGTTTTGTTTTGTCTTTTAATTCATTAGATTTGGATAAGCTTCTGTAACAGGGCGCAAATAAAATGCAGATGTCCTCTCAAACTCAGAGTCTAAGTATTAAAATTATATACGCACTAGCAATCTTTGGTGGTCAGTATTGAGCTGATTAGTTTTGGTAGTTTGGGGTTTTTTTGTTGGTTTTGTTGTTGTTTGCAGGGTTGCTTTTTTGGTTGCTTGTTTTTGAGTGGAATACAAGTTTTTTATTTTTTTAATTGTTATTTTAATGATTCAAAAAAAAGCAACAGGAAAGTCCTGGAGGTATATTCTGAAAACTCTTAAGAAAATGGTTATTTAAACAGACATGGGGTCATGAAGAAGAATTGAAATATTAGACATCAGTTTCTATGCTGTGACAGCCATGATTTTTATTTGTAAGTTCTTTGTCTGTTTTGTCTCTTAAAAATTAAAAATAGAAAAAATTACAGGAATTTAATGGAAGTTCCATATTCTGTGGTTTTCTCTCGTCTTTTTTCTTTTTCATTTTAGTTAAAAAAAATATATTAATATCAGTCTAACATTTATATTCCCAAAGCCTATTTTCCTTATTAACCTGAAAAAAAACCTTCCTGAGAGGAATCAGACAGAAAAAAAAATACCATTCTAAAGAATTTCACTTCCAAGTTGAGAAGCAAATAAAATGCCAGCAGCCAAAGTGCAGATGCAATTTTGCTGCAAACAATGAATTTGTGTTTATAATTTATTTCCAAAAGCTTTCCTCCAGAGATTCTCACCTAAATTTCTTTATTCCTTAACAGCTAGAGAATCGTTTCAATGGCAGAAAAATCTGTTTCACTAATATTAATCCCAGGAGATACATATATTTTGATGTACTTTTTCAAACACTTTGTCAAAGGAAATAAAAAAAAAAAAAAAAAGGTGCCTGGAATATTCTGTGACAAACTGAGTGTCTTTTTATAACAATTCAGAAATTAAATCTACAAAATTATTATGAGATGATATGAGCTTTTGGTTCCTAGCATTTACTTAGAGTACTTGTGTGGCTTGGAGCATGTATGAGCTTTATCATAAGGAACATTGACTGCTCAAATAAAGAGAAAGATTTGAGTTTTTTTCTTATTAAGAGTAAAACAATGCTGCGAATAAAGAATATTGCCCTTCATCTGTACTCATGGTGCATTATGATTACCGCAGTTTTAAGCACCCTGAGCAACGTAACTGCTCAGGGTGCTTAAAATATTTGTGTAACCACAAAACCTCACAACAATGTTGTCTCCTTGCTTTTAAATATTGATGTATTCAAAGTTAATGTTCAGTTATCTTAATTTCAGTAAATTAAAGACAGGAAATATAGCTGAATTTAAGAAAAACAGTATCAGGAGTGGAAGATTGTGGAATAACCTTGCTAGAGAAGCTGTATCACTTTGGAGAATTGTAAATATACTGGAATATACAGGAGTAAAGTTTGGTTTACATACAGTGCTGAATAATTCTGACTGATAGAAATTTGATCAAAAGTGAGGCTCCATGATTCAGAAATAATTTCCTGGTACACTGTGATAACATAGAAAGAGGTATCTGTATTTAACTACACATTTCTGCTTTTTTATGACCTGAAGCATCTCTATATACACACATTTCTAAAACATTTATAGATTTCATAACACAGCAGATACATGGTTTCATTTTTCTATTGCATCAAAAGATGAAGTAGGAGGACTTTCTGAAGAGAAACACTCATCGTCCAGACTAAATCCATTTAGTAAAATGATTAAGTGAAGTGACTGGAGTATATGTTATTCACTCAAGCATTAGCAATAACTCTCTGGTAGGAGAAAACCTTAGTGAAAGCTGGATGTGTTTCGATGCCACAAGGGCAAAATACAAATGAAGTTGTTAACCACAGACTTTAAAAATGCTAGGGATGGAAAACATTACTTCTTCAGTGCCTTTGCAGAGAAAGGCAAAACATGTTGGCAAATCCTTGCAATGTACATACTTTGGAAATTAGTCTAATCACTCTAGGGAAAAAGATGACCATTCAAAACATGAGTTCATTTGCAAACATATAAAAAAGGATTACCATTTTAATGAAAGTAAACTATAAAAAAAATTTTACTTGTGTATGTGGATTTATGCACAGAAACTGCATATACACAGCAATCCATATTCCAGATCCAGTTCTGATGCAGACTAATTTATTTCGAGCATGTAAGAATGTCAAAAGAATGATGCCAACTTGTTGCCACATTTTTAAGAGCAAATATTTTGAAAGTCATGGAAAGAGGAAGGGAAGGGAGGAGAGTAGAAGGGGAAAGGGTTCGGGTGCAAAGAGAAAAGTTTTCATTCTGTGACTGAATCATCACAAATTCTTTTAGGAAAAAAAAAAAAAAAAGAAGGGTATGGCAGAGTGACTACAATTTTCAAAGACCTTACTTATTTTTAAAAAATGAGAAAGATCTACAAAACAACAGTAGTAACACATTTCCAATGGCTACCCACTGGAAAAAGAAGCGTCAGCATGAGAAAAGCAAAAAACATATGTGGTAGGCAGTTTCATGATAAAGGAACAATCAAAGAAAGTAAGCAAGAAGCTTTAGCTAAAAACTACATGTTCTAGTAAATGCAAAGGCAAAAGACTGATATCATCAAGGAAAATGCATTATGATATAAATTCTATCTGGTGGACCAAAACACTCAACTTACCTAAGCCACAGAATAATTACAAATTAAGAGAAATTATCTTCCTCCATCAGAAATATTTAAAGAGACTTTCTTGAATCATATGAAAACAAATAAAAAATGAGCAGTATAAGGCATCAAATAATCTTAGGCGATTTAGTCTTTCAGAATTAGAGGGAGACAAAATCCCCTAAAAGTGAGTGCAGTTTAAGTAATTGCTGAAGATCTGAGGGCATAAACACACACTTCTTCCTAAACTTAGCTGTTAATTATTTTCTATTCTGAAGTACGAGATTTGATTATATTGCTCTTAGATTATTGCAAAAAAACACTATTAGTTAAAGCTTTGACCCCCTATATGAAACTAAATTCTGTGACAGAAATATGAAAAAGAAAAATTGAACATTAGCAAGGAATGAGATTTTAATGCACACAGACATACAGGTGGTGTTTCCTCTCATAAGAAAGAAGTATACAACAGAAGAGAAAGATCAGATAAGCACTATAGGTACCATAACTGATGAAAATTGATCTTCAGTTGTAATTTCACTCTGTTTCCACACCCCCCTCAAAAAAAAAAAAAAAAAAAAAAAGCCTCAATCATTTAATATAAAAAAGCCTGAAATAAAAGCTATACAGGATGGGATCACTTTTGCATGGCTATATTTCTAAGGGCATAGCTTAAATAGAGGTTTAAAATATTGTAAATGTAATTGCTGGTTTGGATCTGATTGAGAAGAAGCAAAATGGAGAAGCTGAGTTGCTAATAACATCTCAGTTAAACTCATACAGGAGCTTGACTTTGTCAGTTTAAACATTTAGTCTTTGCTTGGCAATGAAACATGTTCCAAGAGGATGGTAAACATTATAGTTAATTTATTGTCAGAAACAACAGCAGTTACAATTGATTGACAAATTCACAGAAATAAAGAATAAGTAAATAAAAACACTGCAAGAATGGACAGCTTTGTAATTGGGAATTGTAGAGGTAATTAAACATGGCTTATTTTTATCTGTTCGAATGGAATCATTACCTTGTGGAAATCTTTATCTGGAGCTTCGATGTGAGCAACACAAAATAAGGGGGTTTTTATTAATTCTTAGAGCATGAGTGTGCACAGCAAATGTGGAATTGTGCTGCCTCTGTAAAACATGACAAGATGTTTCTACCCATTACTAATGTTCACTTTTGACCCAGTCTGAGATTATGCTATACATTGTATTTCTGGGAAATACTGCTAGTCTGGGCAAAAGGAAATAAAAAGATGATATTAAAAGATTTAGGAGATCAAGAATCAGACTAGTATTAATTTAATTGATAGAATATTTTAAGCAAATGAAATAAGCATTTATGATTATAAAATGATCAGATGACTTGCTTAAATTCATAACCTAAACATAAACTAGAAACTGAATATGTCTTTCAGTGCTTCTGATATTATTAAAATACTGCTTTAAATCTCCCAAACACACCACTTTTAAGAACATCATTGCCCCAAAGCTGACAACATTACATGAAGTTATTTCCATTGGAAATGTATACAAGTACTTCAGTCTCCCTATTAAATAATTTTCCATTATATTTTCCTTTGAATCTATATATGCAGATATATGTAAATATACATAAACTGTTCAAGAGTTAGGAAAAAATCCTGTTTCCTTTGGGGTTAGTCTTCAGCTGAAAACATCCCTATTTTTTGCTGACATTTAGCACATTTGTTTTAATTCATAATCTAAGCCTTGTGTGATGCCCATATAGAATTCTTTAAATTTATACATTTTTGAAGAAATCTCTCTATTATTTTGCCCTGAACAACATATTTTAAAAGTTATTAATACATGACGAAGTAGTTTAACAGCTTTTTATTTGTGTGAAAACTCTTTCAATGAAATTTTTTTCAAGTGATTGAAATTTAATTCTTCCATTCTGACTAGGTCATCTTATAGGAAAGTTAAATTACCATATCACATTTCATTGTTTGAAAGATTATTTAATATGCGATTTAAAGTGCTAACTAGTCTTGCCAGCGTAGGTGGGGAAATTCTGCTAGCAAAAATCCGTATTTGCATCAGAAGTGATAATGAAAAGTGAAAAAAAGCTTCCCAGTCAAAAACTTGGTGTTCTGTCACCTTTTCTTTTGCAACTTTAACAAGAAAGCAACAGAATGTTGCTCTTAATTATGTTTAGTTTGCCTCTTGTGGGGTAATTATTTCATATTACTTGAGTGTCAAAGATAGGTTTCAAATCAATTCTGAAACTGGCTGTTCTTCCTAATGAAGCGTCATTTGCAGAGTTCAGTTCTATGTTATCCATTTCTTCTAGACCACAATGAAGGCTTAAAAGAACAGCCCTAAAAGTAATTTGGTTTTTTACCTTATGAAATGCTTTCTGCCATTTTAATACATTGCATTATTGTTCCCTTTGTGCACTGTCAGATGGCCAGTTTTCAGTCCACTTGAGTGCAAGTGGACATTGTGAAAATAAGTTTTACACAAGAAGGATTGAGAATAATTTCACAAAACTTCTCAGTATATACATTTATGTTAGACCTAGTTCTCCAGACATGCTTTAGTGTTCTTTGAGATGTGGCGCATCTGGAGTATTTCAAATATTTACACAATGATCTGATAAATCATACTCGAGCAATGCCTAGTTCTCTCATTTAGCTATAAAGGAGTTCAGATGTTCACACCTGGCCCACACACAGATGACCAATGTTGTGGAGATACTCTGAAGTACCCCACCTCATCCCACTTCAAAAGACCGTAGGCTCAAAGTCCAATTTGTCATGCCTGTTCAAGATAGCCCAGGGCATCTAATGTGTTTTTGTGCTGTCATAGTTAAGTAAAGGACTTGTGATCCAAATAAGAAGCCCAAAGGTAGATTTCTAGGTACCTGGAATGGGATGCAATTCAATATTCTTATCTTCCAATGTAGATCTATTATGAGCTCTTTTGGAAGCACCCCTTATAGTCACAGGTGATCCATTGACACATCTGCCTCCTAAAGGTAACTAGTGCCTTTTGAGATATCCTAAGGTATATGAAAGCTCTGCAAGGGGCTGGCACGTCAGATAAATGACTTGTCTGTCCCTCTGGACCAGCAGATAAAAGGCAGCTGGCGAGAAACAGACCAGGACACCCTTTTTAGGCACCCTCAGATACTCAACAGACTTGCACTGTTACAAGGCTGTTGTTGTTACACTGTTAAAAGCAATGAATCCTGCTCAAACTGCAGTAGACACCTGGTGCGCCAGTTCAGCCGAAAAACTTCCTAAGCTTAATTGATTCAAAGCTCGTTGTTTCATCTAAACATAGCTTCATAATGGCATTTGGGGTGCTCTAGTATTCCTTGTCCAAGTATATCCATAGTATTCCCATGCACTACCACCCTACAACAAACCTTAAAATGAAGATTTTTCTTTTTGTGAAATATTCAAACTTCTGAACTATGAAGATAAAAATAATTTTAGAAGTTCCTTATCAGTTCTTTGCCATTAATCTATTTCATTTATTAATTTTTCTCTAATACTTCTTTTACCATTGCAAATTAATAAGAAATCTTTGGTTTTATTTATATTTATTTTCCTGTAAATTAACTGACTGCATATTCTTGTTAGTAGCCTACTTTTCAATTCTTGTTATAGTCCCTTTCCTCCTTCCTTCAGTCTCTCATCAGTACTTTTTTATGTCACATTTTGCCAACATTCTTCCCTATTGTGAAATATGACAGAGCTAGGGCTGTTTTAATGAGACGCTTACTATATTAAATAGTTGTAACTACTTAATAACTCACTATTCTGGAGAGACATTATTTAAATTTAAGTATGTGAAAGTATAACATTGACCTTAAATAGCTTTTTCTATTTTTATTTCTTAACTTTGAGTTTTACAGATCTTTGATATATTTTCAGCTGCATATTTCAGCTGTGTACTTCAGCCGATCTAACAGACTTCTTACCCTATGAGTTTGCCTTGACTCACTCCTTTTACATTTAATTAACCTGATTGATTAAATATTTATAATCTTGTCACAGACTATGTTCCTACCAAGACTGAGTTTCTATTGTGTTAACTGCTAAGTACAATACAAACACAATAGCCAATTACTCATAAAAATGCTGTTAGCTTTCTATGCAGAATTACTTGCTATATCAACTATTCTTCAACTTTATAAAAAAAAAATCTTACTTAATATAAATGACTTTAATCTGAAGGAAGAATTATATAGACATTCGCACCTGAGGATTAAGATGGCAGTCTGATTATGGCAGCAGTAATACATTACTTAAATTATAATTATGAATTTATTATTATGTTCAATCAACATGACCACCAGTATTTAACTCTGCAACGAATGCAAAATGAGAACTACAAATAGCTTCATAACAAATAGCTATCACATGCATTGTTAGTAGCAAAATAGACCATAAAGAGGAAGTTTGAATTCACAGGAAGAAAGAGTAGGTTTCTAAAGGAGCTCATACATTATGTATCTTATATAATTATTTCAGAAGCAAACCAACAAAACGTAAGTCATCTAGGGGGGAAAAATGCAATCTTTATGCATATTCCACTACATATACTAACCTCATTTTATTTCTGAGTAAGTTGCTAAATTAGAAAATAAAATTAATGAGTTCATAGTGGAAACTGGTAAGTCAGAACAAGAGTCTAAGCATTCCAGAATTCTTAGTTCTGCCAAATTAACAGAAAGAGTATTAATCTTGATGTAATCCAAATTTAAGGTTGCAGTTTTACTTTTGAATAGTAAGAAGGAGAGAAAGGTAGAATCTGACATTTATGAGTTATTACAGATATTGTAATATTTTATTTAATAAAAATCCCAATTTAAAAGAAGCACCAAAGAATCACTCTGATAATCTACTTCTAATTTGCTATTGAAATACAATTAAAAAAAATGGAAGGTGAAAATTTTTACTTAATTTTCAGAACTTCATTAGTTGATTTGAATAGCTTGTTCACTGTTCCCCATTTTTTACTCAGAAATTAATTTCTAAGTATGTGTATCTGTCATGGGTTCAGCAGTAGCAATCATTTTTCTCCTTCTTAGTAGCTGGTGCAGCACTGTGGTTCTGACTTTCGGCCTGGGAACAGCGCTGATAACACTGATGTTTTCATTTTCAGCTTAGAATGTCTGGTTTGACCAAGGACTTTCTGAGTCTCATGCTCTGCAAGGGGGGAGGGGAAGCCAGGAGGAAGGAGAAACAGGACACCTATCCCAAACTGACCAAAGAGGTATTCCATACCACAGCACGTCATGCCCAGGTTGAGAAAACTGGTGGCAGGTACCCGGAAGAGGGACTTCATGGTTCGGTCATTGGTGGTGCACAGTTGTATTCTCTTCCCTTATATTTCGCTTGTCATTATTATTATTGGTGGTAGCAGTAGTGATTTGTGTTATTCCTTAATTACTGGACTGTTCTTATCTCAACCTGTGGGAGTTACATTCCTTCGATTCTTCTCCCCATTCCCTGCCCTGCTTGGAATTGGGGGAAGAAAGAGGGAGGAGTGAGTGAGCAAACTGCGTTATTTACAGCTTAAACCATGACAGCTCTTTTTGGCGCCCAACGTGGGGCACGAAGGGTTGAGATAACGACAGGATTAATGCTCACTCGTCACGGTGCTGATTTGTTGGGTCTCAAAGTTGTTGCCCTGGATCTCACAGGTTCAGTGTGTGGTACTTTACTTAAAGCTGGTATTTGTTATCTTAACATTTTTCAGATATGGGTTTTGGGTTAAGGTTCTTGTTACATTGTACTTTATTGGAATGACTTTTAATACAATAGACTCAGTGATCATGAAACTGTCCTGGCTTTTGTTCCCAAGTGTGGTCACCAACTCTATAGTTTGGGAGGTATATAATAGAAGTGCTTAGCTATTACACATCTCTTTTCACCTCCTCAGGTGAGTTTACCAGTTTAGACTGTTTAAAAACAGAAATTCTGGGAGCAGAAGATATCTTGTGCTTAACAGCTATGTAATGGTAAAAAGAAACATAGTCTGTAAGAGTGATGATTGCTTAAGTAATAACATAGCTTGCTACATCTAAAGCACATATCAGATAGAAACAAAAACAAGGAAATGATTACGAAAAATGGTGATTCAGTAACCTGCAGAAGAATATTTGTGTGGTGGGTTTTCATTGGTTATTTGTCATAACACCCGTGTAAGCTCAAAGTATATAATCAAGCAACTTTGTTAAATAAACAATCCTGTACTTCCATGGAGTCCATCTCATCATACACCACATTCATGAAAATTCCTATATGTGAATATCATAGAATCATAGAATGGTTAGGGGTGGAAAGGACTAGGGGTGGACCATCTAGTTCCAACCATCTTTCATTTCTATGTTGAAAATCTGAAGTTTCTCTAATATTTGCCTTCATTAAATCTTCCCAGGAATCACATGAATGAAGACTTTCAGAACCTAACCTGCAAATACATTCTAACATGTCAGGCTCTCTTCTTTTCCTAAACCTTCTGCAATGTTTTCCACCCCTTTTTCCCCTTGATCTTTTGATGACCAAACTTTCCTGCTCATGTCATGTTTCATTATATGTCAGCTCTTCTCTCAATCACCATGTGAGGAGTTTTTACTACGTTTAGCCCTGACTTGAAGAACTTTCTATGGTTCATCCCCACATGTGAGAATTTTCCTGCTGAATCTCAAGTGAGAAAAACATGAGCATTTCAATCTGCTTCTCCTTTGAAAGGAATTTGAGAAGGACACAGCTCAGCAGCAGAAGGAAAAAGAGAAGGAGTAGTATCTGAAAGCCATGATAACTATAAATGGAGTTAAAATACCAAACTACGGAAAGCTTGTCTGCAGCATCTCATGAAGGCTAAGACAGTAACTGCATAATGAAATTGTAGTTCACACTCACTAAGCTCAATGCTGAACTGAATCTGCTGTAGATAAGAAGAGTGAGTGTACAAACCTCTCTTCAGCCTTTCCTTGGAACAAGCTTTAATATAGCACGTTTTCTCTGTAGGAATCAAAGATTAATAACAATAAAATTTCACATCAGTTTTCAGTTTGCAGAAAAATATGAAGGAAAATGCACCTGACAACCTTATGTGTCTGATACTGTGTCAATAAAAGACCTGATTCACCCAAACATGAATCCAGTTATGTAAAAAAGGCAGAAGTTTATAAAGCTGCAATGAATAAGACTTTTAGGTTTGTATATGAAAGTGGCATTTGAAACCCAGTAGATTCAAACTGGTACATTCAGCTTATCACACAGATTTCATCTAGGGTAAAATTAGGTAAGATATCTAGCATTCCTATTCCTCTATTTTCTTCTGAAAAATCTCTCAATTATATAATTGTAATTATATAAAGAGGTAACAAGGTAGAAGGACTCTATTAGGTAAAAAGATATATAATACTATTTAGGACGGAATAACTAGCTGCGTTGTACATAATGGGTATTGTGATACTCTCCTAACGAATTTTGAAATGTACAAGTCCTAACTTCAGTGTCTGTTTTAATATAAAATGCAAGCTGAAGGGAAAGAATCAGAATGATTTAAAATGTGAGGTGATTTTTGAAGTAATAAGAGAATTAGCTTTCTTAGAACATAGTATGCCAAGTTCAGAGATAGTGTCAAATAATAGCTGTAATGAAATTGCCTGCAGTTTTGCTAGTGACTCCTTTGAAGCAAGATTTTTCTCTTTGTGAACATTAGTCCCCTTTTCACTCACACTGGCTACTTTCTTCACACCTATTTACAGACATTTTTCAAAATGCACAGTCTAACAAAAAGAGAGGTGAGAAAGTGTGAAATAATGTTATTTAAAGTGAAATAGGTACCAGGACTTATTTTCTTTCAAAAATGGTAAGAAAATAAAAGCAAAACCAGTTACATAAAAGACATGGGTGAACAGAATGGGAAATTGAATGGCTTTAAGCAGCACAGAGGAAAACTGTCATGTGTTCAGCAGTAGCAGTCATTTTTTCTCCTTCTTGGTAGCTGGTGCAGCACTGTGTTTTTGATTTTGGGCCTGGGTACTGTGCTGATAACACCAGTGTTTTCTGTTACTGCTTGGTAATGTTTTGGTCTGGCCAAGGACTTTCTGAGTCTCATGCTCTGCCAGGGAGGAGGGGAAGCTGG